>VXBU01001490.1:253469-356461 GCA_013400315.1 Bombycilla garrulus
CAGAAGCATGTACTAAATAACTAAATTGATCAGAAAAAGCTATCAGAAGTTGCAAGGATTTCCCTACCATTTTTCCACTACAAAGTTAATGTTGGAAGATCAAAATAGGAAAATATGTTATCATTTAATTCAACTAGAAAACAAACTACTAAAGGAAGATCTTCCCTTCTGTGTCTGGTTCTAACTGTGGATAAGCCTGAGCTTGTCTTGAAATTGCTTAGGCTTGAGCCTAACAATTACACACAGCCTGCCATTCTCCTAAAGGACTTTTAGAATTAAGAATATAAGGTTGATTTTGAAGTTATGATTGAAAAGCAAACTCAGAGGCTGGATTCACCTTGGTTAAGAGAGGGAAATATTCAAGATGCACAGGTGAAGTCAATTTAAAATGTAAACATTAGAGAAAAATGTAGGTTCTACCTTCTGCAGCTATGTGGCCTCAGTTTCTTTTTTGCTCTGAGTATGCTCCTGGGAAAACAGATAGATGGGCCTTCATTCCCTCTGTCAACTGAGCTTTAGGTTGGCAGTAGTGTCAAGAAGAGGGAGACAGTACAGATTTTGGGTGTTCAAGAGTTCTAGGAAGCAGTCTAAATCTCAGAGTAGGCATCCTTGGTCATTCCAAGCAGCTTATTGCTGACTTTATTAAAGCTTAACCCTTCCATCTCTTAACCCCTGCAAACCCAAGCAGCAAGAAAATCTATCCATAGCTATGAGGTAGATTGGCAGATTTCCAAACAAAGGAACACTTTTATTTAAAAAAATATTTACTTAAATATTATTTATTTCAAGGAAGCTCCTGGATAAACAACCAGTTCTACTGTGCTGATTCTTTTCTCTGTTTTAGTATACTGAAATGAAATTAATCATACCTTGAGGATGTCTCTATCTTGTTTTGCCCCCAGAAACCACTGACATAGGTGCCAATCTATGCCAGTGAAAAGAAACAATCTACACATAAAAAACAGGCAGAAAAGAGACTCAACAGCTTAACCGCTGCACCAAGAAACTATACACAGTGATAAGGAGTTTGACAATCATACCAAACATGGAAACATGATGATAAAAATGAGAATAGCAATAATAGTCAAAAAAAACCCAAACATATCACTTACTTCAACCTAAGATTTCAACCTGGGAATTGATCTTCCAAGCAAAACAATCATCTGAAATGTCCAAGAATGCTAGGATTACACATTTATCCTGCAGCGAGATCTCTTTGTATAGAATGATAATCCTGAATGCCTGGACAAGACAAGGGTAACATTTTTAAGCTGTGGCTATGGAAAAACAAAGCGATTGTTGTGAAATGTAACAGTTTAAAGACAGTAGCAGGTTCCTTCTATTATGTCAAACTGAAAATAATGACAGCACTGTACCACTTTCTATGCTTTCTACTGATCATGCTGCACAACCTTCTGTGAAGTCAATGGTAAGAAAAAAATGCCTCAAGTGGAAGAGTTGTCATCTCTTTTTCTTTAGGAAGAACAGGGAAAAAGAAGGAAAAAGGTGAAGTCACAGTAGAATAATAGGGAATGAGAAAGTGGATAACACTGCATCACAAAAGGGACTTCTTCTCTACAAATAAGGTACTCTAGAAACTCTAACACACAGCATAAAACAAATGAAGGAATAATACATATATAACCAAACTAGAGAAAAAGCAATGTAGGGGAAGATAAGAGCTATGACATGGAAATGCTGGCAGTCAGAGGTGGAAGTTGTCAGTCACATTTCTTAAACCCACCCTTTCAGACTAAAAGTACATGACAGTACATTTTTCTCATCTCTGAATGAAGAGGCACCTGGGGTCTCATCCCCAGCTGGTAGAAGTGACGGCAATCCCATCAATTGTATAATTAAAATCACGCATCTGCTTCACTGAATCAAAATCACTGAAATTTAATGGCAAGATTTAATAACCTTTCTCTCCTAAGAATGAATCAGTTTATTGTACTTTTCTAAAGCCAGGTGCAAAAGAATATAATTAGATAGCAATCTAACTGCAGTATAATTAAACTCAAAAGCCTCCTCAATTAACTTCCAACAATGTATCTGTACTGCAAGAACTAATAAAATTATATTTTTTAAATTACAAAAATAAATTCTTCATGTAGTCATATTTTGTGTCCTTTGGATCACAAACCACATAACTAACAAGATCTTTAAAAGATCTTTAAAATATGTAATTTAAAAATGAGCAAAATTTTGCTGCAGCTCGATTTTCCTTACACCCCCTTTCAGCTATTTTAACATGTAGGACAGGTGTGTCACTTTTGGTCCTGTAAATGTACTAGGGAAAATACACAGGAAACAATTATAATTGGGTTATTCTCTTCAAGCTCAAATTCATTACTCACATTGTTTAATACAGAATAAATGTCTCTACATTGTTACATATACTAAAATTCACATTTAGGAATGCTGGGAGAAAAGGGACAAATTATCTTTCCCCTCTGTGATCAATCTCTCATACTGGGAGAGTAAAGATCATAGTTTTAAAGAAAGTACCAGGAGTGCCTTATTGCATACTGTTTGGCACAAAATATCCACGATCTGTGACTAAGCTTTGTAGGCAGCATAATTACAAATTAGCAACAATAAACCACAGAATAGTTTGAGTTGGAAGGGACCTAAAAGATCACCTAGTTCTAACCACTCTGCCATAGGCAGGGACACCTCTCATTAGACCAAGTTGTTAAACGCCCCATCCAACTTGGCCTTGAGCACTTCCAAGGACAGGGCATCCACAGCTTCTCTGAGCAACCTGTTCCTTTGTCTCACCACTTTCACTGTAAATAATTTCTTCCTAGTATTTAATCTAAACGTACTCTGTCAGTTTAAAGCCACTTCGCCTGGTCCTGCCACTACATGCCCGTGAAACAAAGTCCCTCCAGTTCTCTTGTTGACCCCTTCAGATACTGGAAAGTGCTATAAGGTCTCCTCAAAGCCTTTTCTTCTCCAAGCTTAACAACACTAACTCTCTCAACCTGTTTTCTTAGGACAGGTGCTCCAGCTCATTCATTATCTCTATGGCCATTCATGCCTTTCTTAAGTTGGAGGCTCCAGAGCTGACATCACTCCCTAAGCTGGGAGAAAGGTACAGTTCCTTTTCCCAGAGTTTTTCTTAATTTTTTATGTTACATTATGTAAAAGTTCATGGCCACCAAAATGAGGCAGTGAATCAACACACTTCTCAGAGCAGACATGCCTCGTGTGTTGTATCCTCCTCCCTCCCAGCCCCCCATAATTTAAGCACCACCTGCTTCACCCCTTAATCCATTCATAATTAAGACTAGCTACTTTGCACCAGCCACTTTTGCCTTCCTAACGGGGTGGGGGTGCGTCATATGGCAATGGAAACTTCTGCTAATCTTCCCTAAATAAACTTGGTCTACTCTTGGATGCATCTACCTGCAACACAATTTATTTAAAACCAATAAAAATAAACCTCATTTATATGAATATTACTTGAAACTAATATATTTTAATAGAAACAATGGCCACATTCTGTTTCATCTTGAATACAGGGCTTATGCAACTAGTTTTTAAAGGAAATACTTTAAATATATTGACTAACAGCTCACTTGAGTGCCACGCCACTTCCTGCAGATGTACTTCTTTTCGGACAAGATGTCTTACCTGGAATTTGAAATTAGTGTAACAGTAATTCTCTGCACACAGGCCACACAAAACACTTCTCAGTCAGAATAGCACCATCTATCTGGACCTGTCCAGCTCCAATTTCATTTGTTTATCCCACAAGCTTTTTTGCCTGAGGTGTGAAATGAAGCACTATTCTGCTCCTAGTGTTAAGCTTTGTGTTAAGGCCTTCAGAGTTTTTGGCATCATGAACTTTGTGGCTCTGCCCACTCAGTGTTATGTAAAACACCTCTACAAAGAAATATGTTTGTTTACTGGGGCTTTGAGTGGGGGCACCTGGGGTGTAGAGCCCTGGTTATCTGTGTAGAAACAGGTGGCATGCCCCATGCAGCCATCCTACTGACACAAAGACCATGCTTCAGGAAGAGGGGCTATTTATTGGACAGAAGATAGAGACTGGCACTTCCAGTCACAGCATACAGCCTCAATGTTTGAGGTCCCCAATTCACCCTCAAATACCAGCAGAAAATGGCAGCTGACACAGGCAGAGTGTGGGCTTTTTTTTTTTTTTTTTTTTTTTTTTTTCTCCTTGAAGGTCAGCTGGGAAGAAAAGTCCTGAACCAAAGAGGGTGAGCTTCTATGACAGCTGCTGTGGGCATAGGCAACGGCAGACCAATGGGCAAGAGAAGCACAGGGTTTAACTAAGTATATGGCATGAGTTGCCATGCTACTGAGGTTGCATTAGACCACACTCAGGTGACAAGAATATCATTCAAACCTCCAACCTAGAATCTTCACAGATCACCCAGTGTGAAATAATGCCTATTTTAAATCCAGTACCTTAAGAAGGTCTAGAAAATGAGCACAAGGCAAAATACAGTCCTTGTCTCCTCTTCACTCTTCTACTACCTTAAGGAAGAATACTTCACTGAGGAAGTTGTTGCAAGATGGACATAACACAGTGTACTTTTCTGAAATAAACCAGAACTCCAATACTTGCATCTCTGCTAATAACTTTCATTCACATCTTTATCCCTACTCAATTTGATTGTTAAAATTTTTCTCTCTTCTTACCCTCCCCACCCTGGACTCACATGCACAGCACATAACTATGACCAAAATACTGCTGCTCATTTTCAGGACATGTCCGTGCTCCAAATTTCAGCACAGAACTGTACACAACTGAGAAGCCTTCTAATTCTGGATCTAGGTCTAAATCTGGTTCCTATCTTTGAGCTTCTCCTAAATGGGTACAAACTACTATCATTAAATCCTCTTCTTTATTCCTTGTGCTTATTGCAGGCTTCATCTATATTGCTGATTATCTATGCTTCTCTGTTTTCTGAAGCAATTTAAAACCAAGAGAACACATTTTTCCTCTACCTGTAGTATTAGACTTCCAGTTTCCTGATAATATCTGTTATTTAGCTCTGCAACAACCTTATTTAAGTCTTCAAGTCTTCATTGTGATTCAGTTTATATTAATGTTTGAATGACATTATTCAGCAGCCTTTTTTTTTAAATCAGTCAGGCTATTCAAGTAATTGCTCCTTCTTCACCGTCATCTTTTCTTTGCTATCAGAGTTCTGAAATACCTGTCCCACTACATGACTGAAGGATTTTCTCTCTTAAGAGCACATAGCTTAACTGGTTCCTCATATGCACATAATAGTGCACAGCAATGGTTAGATAATGACATGGTAAACATGATTCTCTCTGATTATGACTTTGATTCCTTCCTCCCACAATAATAAGTTAATAGCTGCCATCTACCTAAAATACTTTGAGCACAAGATAATCTTCTGTTCCTGCCATAATTGCCCCTCTAACTCTGTAATGTACATATATTTTACTCATCTCTAAGAAAAATCCGGATGTGTTTAAATACAACTATCTCTGATCACTTTTTAATGAAAATTTAGCCTGCAACAGCCCAGCATGCACCAGAGAAAGAATATAAAGTATCTAAGGCCTTCAGAAAATCATCTAACTAGACACATTTGCTCCATATCACCTTCTAAAAATCTTAGTGTCACCTAAAATCTACTCTGTGCATTTAAGAACATTTTAATTCAAGTCAGAAACACAGAAAGAGGAATTAAATAAGCACCTAAAATGCCTGAGCCAATATCAGCTTGGTAAGTTACTACTAAATCCACCTAAAGCACAATGAAAACAGTTATTCTGAGGCAACTATGCAAAAGTATTTTAAAACTTTTAGAGGGTTATGAGCCACCTTCTTGTAACCACAAACCTGCACCACCTTAGTCTTGCCCGGGTGGCAAGGCAATTTCCTGATGAGGAAACTGGTGAAAAGAACAAACAGATGAACACAAAGAAACAATCGAAAAAACAAATGAACACAAAGAAACCTAACTCTTTACTGAAGAAGAAAACATAGAAAGAATTACCTCCCTTCAGGTACCATTTATAAATATTTACAGAATATAAATCATACAGCCTTTTAAATTCATACCACATGTAGTTTTATTTTATGCTTTATTTACAATTTATATGTTAGTAACTTTAATTATTAAGCAATTATTAAATACCATTTGAAAGCATGGCACAGGTACTAAAGAGAGATAACTTATATATTTGGATGGCTAAGGGGGAAGGGTGTTTCACAAATTAATGCAAAACCCAGAGAAAAATCAGACTGTATAAACGCAAAGAAAAAACAGAAAGAATGGTTCATAGTAGAGGAAGAAACAGACTGGAGAGAACATAGTCCTAACAACTTCATTGATCAACAAACAAAAGTTGCCCTTTCAGCAAGAAAGCACATGAAAATAAACTGTGCTGCCTGCTACGTAAACATTTTGTGCAAACACTTTTCACTGGGAAAATCAAAACCATATCTATAGATACTTCACACTTGTATGAATACCAACGTTTTCCAAACGTAGCTTTAGGTCTCTCCCTGCCTAAAGCACCACCAAGTGTTCTAGTTCCTGTGTATTTTCATTATCTTCTTGGTGGACAGCAAGGATAATTGCTGGCTAAAGTACATTAGTGGTGAGAGCAGGACAACTTTATAGAAATCAAACCCTAGAAGACACACAAAGAAACCCAGAAGTATGCATTCTTCCTGACAGCCCTTCTTGCTTCAGAAGGAACTGACTGCTCAATGCTCAATGACATATTATTGCCTTCCATTTCTGGAAATTACTCAAGTCATTAGACATCCTTCTGTTCTTTATATCCCCAGCTTGCTTCTCTGAGCTCCCCAGATTCTCCTTCAGTGACTAGAAATGCAAAGATGGACAAAAAAAAAATAAAAATCCAAGAACTGGATTCCTGACTGCATAGTTCCTAAACATCTGAAAGCCTGTTAGTTGGAGAGCTGACTAAATGAGAGAAGCTATTTTATTTGGCCATGGAAAATACATGTATAACCATGACTTTTCCTTTTCTCTGTAAATCTGTCTTTACAGATTTTACTGCTGTATTATTATTTGGTTGCTGTAAAAGACTGGGGATTTAGCTACAAGCATGAGATACTTTTCAACAAGCTTATATAAGAAAACATGACAGGTAATGTGAAGAGAATGCAGAAATTCCTAGTATTTTATGCAACTATTTGCAGTGGGATCTTTCTTGTCTGCTTGGGGAACCAGTAGTGGATCCTTCACTTCATCATGCCATTGACCACCATCAATACAAGCACAATAACATTTTGCTGCAATAAGTAACAAAGGATCAAAAAGTTCAAGAAATCTTATACAGAAGTAATTAATTAACAAGAGCAGCCTTTTAGAAGCCCTTTTCATCATCTGGCGATTTTAAATCTTAAAAACACAGAAAAGGTAATATGTACCCAAGTAGAAGAGGGAAAATTGAAGATACTGTAAGAGCTTTATTATTATTGTAGGATGGCACTTCAGGAAGTATCACTTTGTAGTTGTTGCATTCTTGCACTCATTTTACATTTTTCAATAACAACATTTGCAACAAGATCGTCCCTGCTCTGTTCTGTTTCTTTGTATGAAGTGAAAGAGGGACTGAGAAACAGCACAGGAGAAAGAAAAGGGAAATTCACTGCTAAAGTACAATAAAAGCACTTGCTAAATATGTCTTTTACAATTACTCACCTGCAACACTTAAGCACATCATGGATGTAGAAGTGTAATCATGATAGCCTAGCTAGATATGATTTTGATCCATGGACATCAAAGATGGTTAAGTAATATTACCTCTGTCCTAAAGAATCAAACAAATCCACTTATATGTTTTTGAAGGGTTTTGAAGAAGGTCAGTGTGACATGTGATACTAAAATCTGTTTTTGTCAGTCCTTTCTCACCATTTCTCATATAAGATGGGTTTAGAGCGTGCAGCAGCCAAAAGGCCCAGCATACTACAGCATACTACATGTATAAAATTTGCATTGCAACCGTACATTTTTATGAGCTACAAATGAAATCAGATAAAACTAGCCTGCCCAGATCACATTTTTATCTCTTACCTCAAGAGGTATTTTCTAATTAGAAAACAAGAATTTATTTTACCCTGAAAACACTTTCTGAATCAAGGGTTGAGTACATTCTTTCTCAATCCGAATTCCAGGATTGTGCTAAAACAAGCTACCAATTGATACATAAATTTCTAAATATGGCAAAATTCCTTCAAACACTCTACAATCTTCAGCCAAGATTGTGCCACATTCTTCAAGGAGCACATGGCCTAAGCAAAGCACCTCAAAAATTCCACACATTTCTCTACAGCACTAGTCAGTGAGGCATGTCAGGACAGAATCAGCAAAATCATCTTTCCACTAGTGCACTTTAGTACAGAGAGCAGATTCAGATTATACTTGCATTGTGAAAATAAGACACAGAAGAAAAAAAAATAGAGCGAGGATTTTAAACCATGATTTAGGGTTAGTTATCTTTGTTTTAGCATATTCTACATTTTATGTTCTCATGGCTGCAAAACTGTTGAAGTTAAAAAGACTTCTAAGACTGGCCTCAGGTTTTAGATGAGTCTCTTTTTTTATGTCTTATTTCCGAATCCCACAGTATGCTATTCTCATTTCTCAGGTGTAGCATAAAGCCACTCAAATTTTCTCAGCCTCAGCAAACTGTGACAAGAGTCATGAAGCTGAAAACACTGCAGGTTCAAAAGTGTAAAAGAGAAGCACTGCATTTGATTTCAGACATTTATTTGTTATATCGGATTTTAAGCAAGTAACTCATTCCACACATGCATTTTCTCTCCTTGTAGTATAAAAAGCATGGAAGAGTTATTATTTCAAGCTTTGTGCACTCTTGTTAAATATTTAAGAATCCTATCATAAATTACAACCCTGCCTTTTTCACTTGACCTCCTTTTCATGTAGTCTTATTAACACAGCAGCTGAAACTTCCATTGTGCAGTGAAATAAGCAGGTTATTACTGGCTGGTTCAATGACTCCAATATCCTCCTGATCCTTTGCAAAGTGCTCCTGCTTTCCATAGTGGGACAATGCTGAGCTCTAGAAGACAGTACAGAGACAGCACAAACCCCTGGATAACTGGAGTGAATCCTGATGCCTCAAAATGCATACGTAGACAGGCAATTTTCATAAAACAATTACACTAAATCAGCTCCAAACCAGTAGTTTTATTCTGTCCTTAGGGAAAAGGTGAACACAGACCAAAACAGTCTGTGCTCATTGGTAAAGCACCAGACTCAAACACGAGGATGGGGAGGATGCTGCCGTCTCCACCAAGACATTGCTTTGGTGTGATGGCTACAGCACTGCTGCTGTGAGGTAACATCCCTGTGTGTTCTCTATCCTCACCTTCCCACTGCAAGACTGACTCTATCCAGATTCCAATCTGGATTAGTAACCACATGAGTAGCTAGCAAGGACAGAGAATGCTGACTGAGCTGCCAATGCCATTTTGGCAAGTCTCGTACACCGTATCACAGGTAACACAAGTCCTCCTCACCTCTGCCTCCCACCATGGAGACCTCAGACCACCTGACCCTGAGATGGCAGGTGCCACTGTGGCAGGAAGAAGGCACTGGGCTAATGCTGTGACTTCTGGTGATATTCCTCTGATTACAAGCTCCATTCAAATGCACCTGCCGAGGTGCTGCCTCTCTGCTCTGTAACATCACAGGGCAGGTGCAGCTGCCTTGAGGATCCCAGAGGGAGCTGCACACAGCAGAGGGAAGAAGTGAGGTTCTGCAAGACTACAAGAGAAGGCTTTGAGGAGTCATCCAGCGTATGAACCAACCACAGCTCTCACCACAATGCCTACAGGGGTGAATGTAGCCACCACAAGCCATTATGGCTACAATGAACAACTGGCTGAGGATGCAGAACATCTGTCAGGAACAGCTCTAAGGAGAATTGCTAGGACAGGGAAATGCCTCAAAAACCTCTTCAGAGGCCAGGAGTGCAAGCAGCTGCTTGAGCTACCTGTATAGGTAAAAAGGGAGCAAAAAATTGCACACCAAAGCTTTTTATCAGAGTAAGAACCAAAAGAGGATGTGACAGGGAAAAAAGGTACAACTATATCTGGATGCATGAGAAAAAAAAGGAGAATTATCGCAAAAAAAGAGAAATGTGTAATGAGGAAAGGTTCAGTATTAAAAAGTCACATGGGATTCTCAGATGAGAGACAGAGTACGACATCCATGGTACTGTCATTATTACAGGACATTCACAGTTTTTAAACCGGAAACCAGGACTACATGTGATAGTCAGATAATCTGGAACCTGGAGTAGAATGAGTATGATGAGAGGCAAATACATAGTTTGGATCTTCCTGCCTTTCAAAGAGAAACACTGTTCTTCAGATTGCCAAACTTGAGAAATGACTGGCAGCCATAGGAAGGAAAACAAATATGCTCTTATGAAATTTTTAGCACCTAGTACAAGCCTAGCTGGTGTGTTCCGAGATTCAGCTCTTCCATTAGGAACAAAAAGTAATCAAAGAGAAAAGCACACAGAGGCTTAAAGATAAAATTTATATAAAACAAAATTTATTGTTGTTATTACACATATGAATTTGTTTACATGGAACATATGGTTATTTATTTAGAAAATAATTTAAACATTAATTACTATTATCCTCTGTCTGATTGACTGTCTCATCTAGTTCATTCACATGAATGCCGCCAGACATATTCAATATGTTTAAGTATAACACCAATTCTGTTTCAGTCCATGAACTCTCTCTACTAGTTTAATGTAAGTATCAGAGTATTTAATTTTCACAGTCTTGGGGACATGGACAGATACTATGTTGTGCCTTCAACCACCCAGAAACTCACGGAATTTAGCTGTGACCTCTACCCAGTACCTTGATACGTTTACACATAATACTTTTCTTTTGTCCAGAGTTGTATTAAGACTCATAAAGTGGACTCATGCTGCTGTGCAAAAACGCTGACAAAAAGTATTTTCCTGCTCTGAAGAAATCTGTGTTTCATACTTGCATGCATTTCATAGCCTGCCTTAAGGACAATATAAAATGGCACAAACAACACAATTATGCTTTTAAATGCATAGCTTTATCTTTTCAGTTGGAATACAATACCCCAGCAGAAAACACTGGAACAAACTATTCAGGATTCCGTTTTCTGTGGGCATCTGAAAGCTCTTTAGAAGCAATTAATAAACCCATTCAAATGTATACACATTAAACATGCTGCTTAAGGAGATACTGGAAGTAGAGCAGTCTTTCAAGCAAATTGCTACTGTTTTGTTAGTAAACTGCTATAACTGTGCTCTGCAAAACGTGTAACTGGGATGGAAAAATTCACACTTCTGGCCAATGTTTAGATGTACGTAACTGAATTTGACAGCATTAGGCACATACAGGTTGAATTCTTTTTGCCAGCAAGGTTCCATAATTGCAGTAGCATGCAAATTAAGTCTAGAAGGAAAAGAGGGCAAAACAAAGGTTTGCTGGCATGCAAATGCCTACCAAAAAAATCTTGGATTGTACTGTTTTCAGTTGGTTTTTATTTGTAATGGGAGACTATTCTGAGAGACTGTAGAAATAAAGCACACAGGTGAGAAACCAAAGAAAAAAGTGACTCAAGAACTGAGTACAGGTAAAATTTTACATTCTCTCACTACCTAACATATACTCATCCAGAAGAAGTAATTCATGACCTGGGGAAGGAACAGAGTTGCTGACCCAAATATACATTAGCAAAACACATTCATTGACCTAAAACTGAGAACATATGTGTTTACTCATCTTACTAGTCAGAAAAGGCAGAAGATTCACATGTACACATATCACCATCCAGCTAACCAGAATATAATGCTGTTTCCATTCAGCTCTACAAAGCAAGAAATTATCCAAATTCTGTATCATATTAAGCTCCTGTTCAATGAAAAGGAGCTCCCATCATAGTAGCTATACAGATGTGTTCAGAAAATTAGCTAAAATAATACTCTAATGATGTAGTCTCAATACTGACTTCTAAAAATCCCAAGAACTGAGCCACAGATCTATTTATTTTGGCAGGCAGCTTCAGCCATGCATCCATTGGGACAGCACATACACAACACTTGCCAGAAAGGGTCTCATTCCCAAGATCATTAACTCAAATTTTCCACTGTATTCCTTTACATACAAACGTATTTGCAGCCAGCATTGCTTCTTTTAAGCATATTTGTTTGAGGGAGATGTTAACTATCCTGGAAGACTATTTTTCTAGTTAGTTTCAACGAGCATACGTCTCTTGCTTATTTCATCTCCTGGTTTTATAGATGACATAAAATGTTTCCTAAACATTCTGATTCTGCAGAAATATTTGTACCACCTGCTCAGTCCTGTGTGACAAAGCCATGAAGTTCTTTAGAAATAAGAAAGAATATTATAAAGGTGAGCAAGACCTGTCTGTGCTAAATCTCTTAGGCTGACACAAACATCGTTTGTAACTCACATGACAAGTTTCATCTCTTCTTTGGATGCCAATTAACTTTATCCAGAGAGAGATATGAACAGCTAAGTAAATTGTAACTGTTGCAATAGAAAAGGCTCACTTTAGGTGAATGAAGGCCTTGTTTGCGAAGCTGCAGAAATATTTTAGCGGATCCAATTTTAAGCGGCTCTCGGTGGATCCAGAGCTCTGCTGGAAGCCGAGTCCCAGGGTCTCTGCCGCTGAAGGCGGCTCCCGCCCCGGCTGCCTCCAGGACAGGGGAGCGATGCCGGCTCTGGCTCTCACCGTCACGCCCGTCCCCGGGAGGCAGCGGCTGCAGCCTCAAACAACCAGAATACCTCAATCAACCAACAAACCTCGACGGCAGTACCTCAACACAGAGTTGTCAGCCAGCTACCTGACCGCGAAACGTCTAAAGCCAGCGGGAGGAAAAAGCGGCCGCAACATCCCAACCATAAGGAAAGCCAAGAGGATCCCGGCTCGGGATGGAGGACGCCCCGCGGTCCGGGCCGGGTCATGCGGCGCTCCCGGCCGAGCCTGGGGCCGCCACAGGCGGCGGGCGAAGGGCAGCGCTCACGGGGAGCAGCTCCGGGCGCCGCTCACCGCGCTCCTCTCACCGGCCCGTGCTCCGGACCGCGGCTCCCCTCGGGCTCTCCCCGTCCCGGACCCTCCCCGCCCCGGGCACCCCGCCCAAATTCGTGCTTGTCCCCGAGCCGGCTCAGCCCTCTCCCCGAGGGGTGAGCGCAGCTCCGGGCGGCAGGACGGGACCCCCGCGCCACCCCGGAGGGCTCCGTTCCGACGAGACTCACCGCGTGCCTGCGGCTCCATGGCAGCGCGGGGGCTCAGCCGTGCGTGCGGCGCGGAGCCCGCTCGCAGCCCGGAGCCCGGCGCCCGCTCGCAGCCCGGCTCGGNGGGCCCGCAGCCCGCTCTCCCCGCACAGGTCCCGTCCCGGGCCCGGCCCTCAGCGCCTCGGCTGTTCTTGGCCGTCTGCACCGCTCAACACCTCCGGCTGTCACCGCTGTCCCCAATGACGGGAGGCACTCGAGGCTTCTGCCCCGGGAAAGCCAGGAGCCGCAAGGCACCGGCGGCTCGGGCTCACCACTCGAGCAAAGGCGTCCCTGGTGTATCAGCCGCACAGCGAGCTCGTCAGGTGCCTGAAATGAACGAGTTCGTGGCGTATCCGAGTACCTGTGGATGCCAAGTTCTACTGTCTCCTATGGTGGAAGCGTGGGAACACATGCAAAGGAATGACAGAGCTATTATACATACCTAGCAGCTTAAGTAAAAATTTCGTTTTTTCCCAGCACATAGGTCTGTATCCGACTATTACCGTGTGGCATGGCCATACACAGCTCACACTGCAGCACAGATTTACTCTAGGTTTGCTCGTGCCAACATAACTTCCACACTTTATTACCAGTCCACATTAGCTTCACTCCTGGAGGAGCCCAGAATATTGTTTTAGCAAGGCTGCCTCCCCCATGGCTGATTATCCATGTATTTATCAGTCAGACACTGTACCTAATTTGAGTATATGATACTGATGAATGCCTCCAGGACACACTAAGAATTCATAGCTTCTCAAGGCCTGTACTACTAAAAATAACAAAGTAAGAGAGTAAAGGCAGATGAAAGAAGTATTGGGCATTTGTTTGTGAAATTATACAAATGGGTAATACTTTGATCGAAGAAAATAATCTGAAGGAAAGTAGTTATGTGGTTTGGTCAAAGAAAAAAAGAATATTTATAGCTAGAAAAAAAGAGTTCCTTTTTTCCTTAAATTTTTGTAGCAAAGCATCAAAATTACTTATTTCTCAACTTTGGTTTTAGAAACAAAATTGAAAACTAAGGCCAAAGCAGTTTTAATTTTTACATAGGTAATAAGATTTTCCTTTAATGCACATGCTTGTGGGTTTGAATTTTAATTTCCGTGAGGTGTGAATTATTATTTTTTTCTAGGCAAACCTCTCTTCATTGTGATTGGAATCTCCTTGAGCTGGAATTTACCACTGACAAAAGCAGAACAGAGGTTGCCAGAAGAATGAATTCCTGCACTCTCATCATTTCAAATGCAGAGACATCTTACCATGACAGGACTTGAGCTCAGAAGTGCTAGCAACTTTTACATGAAAAAAACCACAAAGCCAAGTCCAGCCACGAATGCATGAAATGGCTGAGAAATTTCTCTTAACATGTGAAACTACCAGCATAATTAGAAAATGTACTTTTCTGCAAATATAGGCCAGGCTTTCTAAAGCAGCCTAGGCAGTTCCTATGAAGCATGATGAAAACTCAGCACCCAGTCTACTTACAGGGCTACAACAATATTAACAACAATGTTTATGTACAAACCTAATTACAAATCTTACAGCAGCATATGCTATTCAAATTACTGAACAACAGGAAATTTTACCAGATGCTTATATACGGAATTTGATTTATCCTTTACATTTAGATACATTACTTCTTTTTCCACAGCAGGAATCCTCTCTACTGTAAAGTAAATCTAATCAGTCTTTTACCTAACATGTCACAGTGAACAACAAAACTAGTTATACATTTAAGAGAACTATAAATAGGAAAACAACCTATAAGTCTTGAGTTCCACAGTAATTTGTCCATCTTGTGGTATGTTTGACAAGAAAAAGAAACCAGTAATTTACAATATCCTCCTGCAACATGCAGCTAGGAAATCAACATTTTAAGGGTGGATTTCATTAGAAAACCAATATCCCATTGAAATTACACAATTTAATTGTAAAATAGCTGATCAATTTTCTACCTACAGTACAACAGGATGGATTTTCATATTATACCACATGTATTACTGATTTAGTGAGATTCCTCATCAAATTTGCCTTGCAAGAGATTTTGTTTCACTTCTATGTCTGAAGAGACTAGCATAATTCAGACTTTGTTTTCTGTCTTGGAAGGGCTCAATCAAGTTGTAGGAGCTTAGTTGTTCCTTGAGAAAGGTCATTGTCTCTCCCATCATGCTGAAATTAAAAACAGTTGGGTTTTGTTTGGTTTTTAAGAGGTCAGACAGAATAAAACAAAAGCCAGATTATTTTATTTTTGAAACAATTATGTATTATCACACACTTCAGATTACACAATTTTTACAATTAAACAGCAATAGGCTTCAAATAAATGTATTGTGTATGTCATTGCACTGACTGGTTCTTGTCCTCTAACACAAAAGTGACAACATACAATCTCGTGACAGCCTTCAGTGGATGTCTCTCTTCTTGGAGGGAGTAACTACATGCATTTTGCAGATGGGGATTAAGGCAGGATTCTGCATGGTAATAAGTATCTTAAACTCTTACTGATCTTCCATGTAAAATAATAGGGAAAAACTACTGAATAATTCACAGAAGTGCAAACCATCTAAAGACTGTGAAGTACCGGTGGAATTTGTTGGTTCTTAAGGCCAAATTATTGTTTAGCAGGATGGACTATGGCATGTGGATACATGCACTTTGGAGAAAAGATGGCAGGCTGCAGTGAAGCCCAGCATTCCTGTTGTGATACAGAGGCAGATCTCCAGCAGCAGGTTAAATCTTTGTAGGAATATGCCATGGATGGAAAAGCCAACGATATGCTCTGTGTCTTCTTGTACAAGGTTCGAAATCCATGTGTTCACACAAGACATTGCCATTTATTTCCTTTCTTTCATATGTCATTGAGTTCTTTGCCAAATGTGCTATGCTAAATGTCCAATTCTCAGAATATTGTGGGTTCTGATATTTGAAAGAAATACTGAAAATTAAAATAGAATATGCTCAATCTTCTTTCAGAGTTTTTCTTTAACCTTTAGTAAGTTCTTTCGATTTTCATCTCTTATTCTTTGTATACTTAATGTCTAGGGCAATGTTGCAATTTAGATCATGAAGTGTGAAATGTCAGTGTTACTACAGTGTACAACAGTGAGAAGATGCTACTTGCATTGTGTGTTTTACAGACAGGGATTGCAGTTTATGCTACTTGCATTGCGTATTTTACAGACAGGGATTGCAGTTTAGCCTGCAGTTTCATACAGTGGGGTTCTGTCTCCATGGGTCAAAAGATACTAGAACAATACTAGAAAGATACTAGAAACACTATTAAAAAAAAACCACTGAGCCAAATTATACAAATACATTATTAGAGAACAACATCACACACACTAGACCTTAAATCTTAAGAACAAGTAAAACTTTTAACTCCATTTTCCACTGGCGCTAGAGTTAGAGGAAATGTGCCTAAAGCATCTCATAAGCTCATGAAGGTGAACTCTGGTGGGGACTCAACCACATTCCTCGGGAAACTGTTCTGGTGATTAATTACCCTCAATGTAAAAAATGTCTTTCTTGTATCAAGATGAAACCCCTCCTGGAGTCTCTTCCAAAATCTCGCTCCTTTACCTTGGTAAACCTTGGTAAAAAAAAAAAAAAGTGTACCAGAAGACAGGGCTGGGGTCTGGAGACATAATGGAAATAAGAAGCATTACATTAATTTTATGACACACAAGTGTCTACCATAGGACAATATTTTCCTTTACATGTGTATCTGATCCATAAGATTATATGAAGAGATGGCAGTTCTGCAAAATAGAATAATTTTGATATTGGTTTAGGAGACATTCTTAAGTTTTCTTACAGACTGTAAGGATGCATATATTAGAAACATGCTGAATTATTTGGAATACAATCTAAGCATGTATTTATTTTAACATCATGTATGTTATTCTGGATGTCATGCCAGGCCAGCAGCTGAAGACAATTCTAACAAAACAAAAAAAAAACAAAAAAAAAAAAAAAAACAAAAAAAAAAGGCTGAACTGGTTGCTCTTAAGTGACTTAATCTGAACTTGAAATCTTAAATTTACATTTTTATCAGCAAATTTTCATAATTGTCCCAATGGTTTTGAAACTATTTTCTAAATTATCTTAATGGTCTGATGATAAAGTAGTTTCTTTTTTCGTTTCCTACCATGAAATGTTTTTTTTCTCCAGCTGTAACTAACAGAATATAAGAATGAATATAAAAGCATTGTGTGGTATTTTTCAGTGTGCTTAACTTTGTACGAAGCATGCTCTGTGATAGAATCTAGAACAAAAAATTATTTTATTATTATTGATGTGAATTAAAAATATCTGCCTGATTCTTTGACAGCTCTGATTCTTCAACAGCTCTGATTTCCTTCAAACATCCTGACTTCTCATCACTGGGATCAGTGGAACTGAACTTCACATCAGCTATCCAGCACTGATCACTAATATCAGAGACTCTGAATCAAGACCCTTTTCTGATGCCAATATTGCTATTATAATAATAAAATTCTGATTACTCACTGCAGTTGTCTTTGATAAATATGTAACAGCACTGCCAGTGACAGTATTACTCTGTGTTTTTACAACTCACAAAGGTAATTTAGAATATTTTTTGAGAAGTGAAATAAATGCTTTTTCCCCCCATTACTCAACAGATTTCTGGCTGTCCTATCAATTGAGTATCTTTTCCCCTCTCTCTCAAATGTTTTTCCAGTTTGCCTGGGATGAAAAGGCATACTGTGAGGTGAAAAATGGAGGATGAGCAAGTGGGAAGGCACATCAAACTCTTCACCACAATCCAATAAAATGAGAGAGAGAGAGAGAGAGAGACAGAAAATATAGGTTGGATCAGACTAGAATTTATACATTAAGTGACTGCAAATTGCTGACATGTATCCTGGGGCTTGTGGATATCACAGTGTGAGCATGTGTTGTCATTAAGGTTTCAGAACTTTCTAAAACATATATATGCTGCCATAAAAAAATCAGCATTCATTCATATAACTTGTGAGATACTCTATTTGTCAATGTAAAGGCTCATCTCTCATGTTAAAATACAAGAGAAACCCAGCATTTCTAGGTGTGGGTTCATGCCAATTTGACACACAGTTTTAAAGTGATTCAGATGAACTGCAACCACGAGAGCTCAGAGCTGATTACCTCAAAGTATCTTTCAACACCAGATGGCACATGACTCAGCTTCCTGAATGAAGGAAGGCAATTAAATGTCTAAACATACATACATAGAACCATTTTAGATGTCCCAAAAGACCCAAGATACCCACAAGAGCTGGTGTGTACCACACAAGATCTGCGGGAGTTCTGTGAAATGTCAGATTGGGACAGGCAGGATACCCTAGGACTTCTAAAATACGGTAGATATTTAAGCACTTGAAATATTCAGTACAGAAGGCACTCATTTACCTACAGACAAACATCCAGTGCCACTTGGAGTTCCTGGGGAGTCTGGGAAGCCTTTATAGAGCAGAGATGTGCAGCCCAACCCCAACGTGAACCCTGCACTGCTCTGGAGCAGCAGCAGCTCCACACCAGGTGAGACGCCTTGTGACATCTGAAGTGCTTTTCATAAAACTGAATCCTGCTTTGTGCAGCTAGGTGTGGGCTAAATGTCTGTAGGTTGAGTCCCTGTTAAGATGTACTTAATGTCATGTGTTTGCAAAATTGCTGCATGTTCAGCAAGTCTGCCTGACAATGTGCATCCACAATCCTTCACAATGTCCTTCCACAATCACCTCATTGCTTTGAAAGAACATCCTTGTCACTTTATGTAAGCTCCAAGTATCCTGGTTTGTAAGTTGCCACTTGGCTTTTGTTCAGATCAGCCACTAACCTTTAACAACTTCAGTGGTCGTGTATGGAGAATAAAACAGTGGTTTTATACTCCTAAACTTTTCCACCTCCCCAAGAGCATAGTCAATAGCTCTCCTTCAGAAATAGAGCATTGCTTTCATGGACATTGCTACTACATGTCAGAAACTAAACACTGGCCAATCAGTTTAACTCTGCAGCTGAAAAGTTTGTACAAAGCCATTAACTCGAGGGAAAAGAAACACACATTGCCCCAGCCTGCACCCTGTAATAGATTCACAGGCTCTAAGTTCCCTCAAGGCTGTAGGAGAGGGAGGTCATTCCTCCAGTCACCCTCTGTGAAACTTAGAGTGTAATTTCTGATTCATGGGCCCATCACCTGATTCTTTGGTTCATATGGTCAGTTTTTGGAATTCTTTCGGAGCTCGTCTTTATTGTACCTATGCACATGTCCTTTGGTGAAATTTTGTTCAGATTTTCCATTTTTGCAGACAGCATTGCCTGTGTTCCCCAGCCCAACACTAAGCCAAGGGGCTGCCCCAGTGATACTGCAAGCATCAAATACTTATACCCAGTGATGAGATTCCTCCTGAGCCTTCAAGCTGAAAAATCCCAGCCTTCTCAACCTTTCCTCAAATAACAATATCTCAGTCACCTGCATCATCATGGTAGATCCAATGTGATTTACTTTTAACTTAGCAGAACTGATGAGGTTTCTTCTGTCTTCTCAGAATGTTTCCTTTATACCCAAAAGGTAAGAAGCCATAGTAAAAGCAAGGATATAATTTATTTTTCACATGTAACTCAGAAGTAGATTTCTTTATTGGTTTAGAAAGCATTCATTTCTGTATATGTGCATTGGGAATCTGGTACAAAAGCTATTGCTGAAAAGTGTTTAATTCAACTTCTTAAAGGAGATTGTTCTTTGAAGTGCTATTGATACCGATGGAATGCCTAGCACATGGAATTATTGCTGCATTGCTGGATGCAATGCCCATTTCTGGGGCTTAAATCCTACATCTTCAGATTGAAGTGGAAGTGACTGAACCAACCTGCGAATGTTCCTGACTATTATCTATATTACTAAGAGAAAAATGTAACAACTTTTTAAAAAATAGCAGAGAGAAACAGATAAGTACTCTATTGTAATGTCCTTACATGGGTATTAATTTAGCATCATGGTGCAAAGATATGAATCACACTTCACTGAAAGGTTAGACTTAAAAAAATTTCCAATTTATACAAAACTCTTGAGATGAATCCTTCTAAAAATGGAAAAACCCTAAGATTTCTTTAAAAGCAGTTCACAGTAAAAGAATGCCTCTCAAGGATCAATCATGGAATCAGCAAACATCAGAAAAAAATTTCATTTTCTTTTCTCTTAAAAAATAGAAAAAGTGAATAAGGAAGAACTGTCAGCAATATATGACAATGAGTAGAGTGTATTCAGAAAATTGGATGCCCACTTAGAGTGACTTCAACCTCCATGAGAACACAACTGATTCCCAAAAATAGAATGCATTTCAAATTGAGTCCTTTGCCCTCAAAATCCCAACTACCGTAAGCCAAATCTCTTGATATTGCATGCTATCTACTCTTGTGCCATCACTGTTTTAAAAAAAACATGAATTCCCATGTCAGGCACAGCCACTGCCATTTCAGAATCTCCTCTATTTAGAAAGTGGCTGTTCTACTGCTGTTTGTTGTGCTGCACTTTGCTTTAGCTTGGTAAACCTAAACCCATAAGAAAGCAGAACAACATCAACATAAGGATTCAAATTTTGGTTAACTGACAGCTTACCTGTAAGCCACACCACTAATATGGGATGCCAGCATTCTGGGATAAGAGGTAGCTTGCTTACTGGAAATCTGCCACATATTTTCACTTCATCTTTTTCTTAGTAATCAGAGGTGGAAAACAGAGCAAATACTGAATAGCTCCTTATTTTTTACCTAATTTATTAAAACACTTAAATCACAGACTGCATATTCTTTTTTGACATGTCTTTGTACTTTGCAGGGGTTTCTTAAGGCTCATGTTAAGCCACAGTTTTATCCATGTGATAAAGTGGCATCCCTGCAAGCTCTTTTGGTTTGGCAAATTCTAAATTCAGGGAGAGTCAAGATGACACGAGGATCAAGCTGAAGGATGTGTGATCTATAAAACAGATTCCTCTCAAAGGTGTGAAATGAAACACCCTCTTACTCAGACTATGCCTACAAAAGTTTCCCGAGGCTTACACGAAAAGCAGTTTTCAATGCAGCCTGCCTGTGCTCCAGCTCAGAGGGACTGGAGCCAGTCCTGCACTGAGCCCCAGCCAAAAAGCTGAGCTGGAGGCAAGGTGCATTATTAGCTTGGATTCAGGGCTGTGCCAGAGTGGGGATCCACATCTCCTGCCCAGGAGTTGGCTGGTGTTTGGGTGGAGCTGAAACACCACTGCTGGCAGAGCAGCGCTGCCATTCCCCAGATCATCCTTCCTGCTGACAACAAAGCCTGCAGCAACCCTTCCTCCTCCCTGCCAAATGTGGCATTTGGGAGGATGACAGCAGAGTGTTGCTATCAATCACTCTCTTACGAGTAGTGGCTGAGGCCTCTACAGGAGAATTACACCACAAAATTGTTGAAGGCTTCATGAAACTCAGTGCTTCGCCCTTGTCTCTCTCCCCATTGTTCCCTTATAAATGTCTTTTTTTTCTTCCATGATACTTTAACACAGCACTCATGTATTTTGGTCATGATTAATCATTAAGGAGTAACATTTCATTAACTACCACACACTTCTCTGCATTTGTACTTGGGATTCTAGGATCTCTAACACTGGGACAAACAGTGAGAGGGTTTTCTGAACTTCTGCATGCTCCTGGAACCACTGTCCTATTTGTCTCTGAGCACGTTATTTCCTGAAGCTGGACAAGCTACTACAGTAAAGTGAATCCAGTAGTGGAAAAAAACAAAAAACAAAAACCAAAAAACAACAATTTGAAAAACTTTTTTTCTGCATGTAACTTCCTAAAATTTGGTAAATACGTCACAAAAGGCCCTTCAAATTTCCCTGCCTCTTTTTTGGAAGTCTAAGACATAAATGAAAAGCATAATGTTACAAGCTGTGTATGCGGGAAGATGCCAGGCATCCTGATTTTCAAGGAGCCGCCTGCAGTCTGCAAATGCTCTCCCCTTCCCCTTATGAGAATCCTAGGCTCAGTTAACACTGGTTTCAAATGAACAGTAGAGAATGAAGTCTTCACCTCTTACTAAAATATTGATCTTATGTGTCTGAAGAGTAGATTAGAAGACATTAATTTAAACTAACATTAATAATTTCCTTTTCTGATAAGCTGAATTCCATCTTCTGTATCCATAGCAAAATGGAGAAATATTTTCTGCATCAGATATTTCTCCTCAGGTAAAAATGAAGATTCAATCCATCTAAATGCTTTGTATTCTTCAGTGATATCAGGAAAAATACCTTTGACTGTTACACAAGGATTTTCTGTTCACTGTTATTCAGGTTGGTTTGCTGTCCAGCACGAATCACCTGCTTTTTCTTTTCAGAGGTCAGCTCATCTGCCTCTCTCTTCTATCTCATCACTTGTGTGAGCTCATCCACTAGAGTTTGCTTCTCATTAAAATAAGTTTTTAAGTAATGAAAAAGGTTATTTTAATGGGAGCAGGTTTGGGCTTTTGGCTGGTTCATAGGTTCATTGGTTGGTTGTTTAGTTTGGTTTGATTTGGGGTTTATTTTTTTTTTTAAGAAGGTCTTTTTTTTTAATCCTTATTTGATAAGTACACATTGGCAAAATTAAAAACATTTATGTAACAATCAACCAGTATAATTATAGATCATTTTACCCCACCAGGATTATTTTTTTATTATTATTTCTTTAATCAAGTTATGCATATATTAAGTGCTATCTGTACCAAAGCTGGTACTAATTGAAATGATGCATGATTACTACATAAATTAAAATCTCTTCAGATTTCAGAATTGGGCCTAGCAAAAGACTTTGTCACTATTATCATTTTAGAACCAAATAAATTGTGCTCTTTTAAATTCTGCATTTAATTTCTACTCATTTTATCTACCTACAGTTGCCTCTTTTGCAGAGTACTTTTACCACTGGCTGGCCCTGTTCCAGCCTATTCAATGGCCAGCAAGGAAAAGTTAAGCAAGTCTTATAACAATGCAGGTTACACTTCTGCTTCCATTTTATGGAGCTATTGTTTTAAGACATCACCAAGGAGAATAATAAAAAAGTTCATACTAGCTTCAATGTCAAGTGAACATTATTTCTATGTTGATCACATGTAAATAGACTCAACTTCAGTAATTTAGACTTAAAAATATTGAAACTGATGGCCATGATATATCCAAGCTAAAACAATGACTGATCCAACTTAATTTGCTGGAAACAAAAACACTTAAACAGTACTTTTCCAAGAAGTGCTCAGAAACTTTTTCAAATAACCTTGATAAAATATATTAAAAAGTTTCTTTAGACTCCTCTCTTGTACACAGCTACATCATTGTTCCTTTTTTATTACTGAGACTGCTATGAAGGAGCAGTCCACCGTTTTACCACTTGATGGTGCCAAATGTTTTATGCAATCAAAGCTAAAAACACTTTTAAACCAGGTCATCTTTTGAAACACAGTTTAAGTTGAACTGTATTTACTGTTCATAGAAACATACATTTATCATTTGATACCAGGGCTATTTGAAGATTGGGAATTATCATTCATTATCAGCAACTGACAGAACGAGGGGACACAGTTTCCAGCTGCATCAAGGGAAATATAGGTTGGATATTAGGAAGAAGCTCTTCTTGGAAAGGGTGATAAAGTTCTGGAATTGTCTGTGCGGGGAGGTGGTGGAGTCATTGTCCCTGGATGTGTTTAAAAAATGACTGGATGTGGCATTCGGTGCCATGGTTTAGTTCAGGAGTTAGGGCATGGGTTGGACTCGACGATCTTGAAGGTCTCTTCCAGCCTAGTCATTCTGCAATTCTGTGACTTCAGCACTGAAAATTATTTTGAAATGTGTATATCTCGTGTATCTTGTGTATGTCTTATATGTGTGTTTATGTATCTTAAATATTAGCACAATCTGCCAGTGATTCCTCTTGTCTGCCTCTCTGTGATGTTGAGCTACTTGGTGTTTACATCCTCTAGGTGAGCACAATGAGGCATGTACAGATCTCCAGAGTGCTCCTTTTTCCCCACACACATCCCTGACAGTGTGTCTACACCACAGTCACCTCCTTTTGCAAACCAGCGTCACATCCTCGCCATTTGCAACACTCTCGTTTATATTTGAGCCCAGGATAAAATTAGCTGAGCAGGTTGACTCAGCAGTGAAATGTGACTGACTCATAGCTCTTGGCTTAGCAACACCATGAGCAGAATTTGGCAAGAGCAAGGACAAGCACATTGTTCAGGGGGCTTTTAGCTTTGGTTAGCACAGAGAATTTAGGTAGGATTGATTTGATATTTGGTACGTGAGCTACAATAATGTTTAGCAGCAATTCAGCATCAGAAGAGGAAGAATAGTTAGAAAGGATATGGGTGCAGCTCTGTGCTTGCTCCTAAGGACTTGGGTGTAGTGAAAGACAGTGGGGTAAGAGAAGACACTTGTATGCACTTGTGCTAAGGAGGCTGCAGGCAGAATTTACAGGCAAGTTGACATTTTGGTGTAGTGTGGCTGACTTTGGAGAAGTTACAGGAAGAAGGCTGCCCAGGTGCTGCTACTCCTATCCTTTTGCACATGGCATTTTTTAGGGCGCTAAGGAAAGATCTCCACTGGCTTGCTCTGCTCCAGGATGGACATGAACAACATACTGTACATTTACAAACTCCTTTTCAATACAAATTTCCCTAAGGGAAATGAAGTTAATTATGAAGTTGCAGCAGGCATTCTGTGCCGGTCTCCTTTACAGCACACAGGGATGGGCTCTATATGCTTAACAAGGTCTGTGGGTACCTTCTGAGAGTATAAAAGAGGGAGAAAACTGTGCATCAAGGTAGATTTGCAAAGGGAAACTGAAAGTTACAATAAATGCAGAATGAAAAAGTGTAAGGAGACAGAAGGCACCTGTCTCAAGGACACCTTACTCATGTTAGGAAGCTGTTCAGCTGCAAGCGAGTTACACCCAGGTGCAAGCTGAGGTGTTGAGTGGGTACCATTCCATGCATTTGGGCAATCAACTGCCAGTCCTGTGAAGAATGCCCTGTGACCTACTGCAGTTGGGCAAAGGGATTTAGCTACACTTTCTGACATCTGTGCTATGGTAGAAGTGTCTCAGCCACGTCTCTGCAATCATCTTCACTCCTGCTTAATTTTTGATGTCCTGGTTAGCTTCTGATCAGAGTGAGATGTTGGTGTCAGAAGCTATGTTCAAAATGCCAATAACTTACACATCTTTTAGAGTATCTGCAAAAGGTTTTTGCATAATAATCTTATTACTATTATGCATGGCATCTATCTGCTATTTTTGTATTTTTAAATTGATTCACAAAAGTCTAATTGAATCATATTAAACAGCACCTGTCCTCAGCCAGTGCTCCAACTCAAGAACTTGAATACACAAGCCTGTTAGAGCACAATTAGAATCAAATTGTGAAATCACACAGCTGCCTCCCCAGCTCCAATATGCTCAGAAAGCACTTTTCAAGGCAGGTTTTCCCTGGAAAACAGTTCCTGCTTCCAGCTGCTCAGTTCCAGTTTTTCATCTGTTGTGCTGAAAAGAGCACATAGTAATTAAAAGTTCAATTTACACCATTCTATTGAAAGCACATTTCCGTCTGATCTTTGGCAAGACCTCAACTGTTAGTGCTCTTCTATCCAATTCTCACTTTTAGCACCCACCTGTTTAGCTGGGATGGGCTCCTGGTTTCAGCCCAGCACTTTTGACACGCCCTGACATGTAAACTTGCATTCCCAGCTAATAAACAGATATGTCCTAATCTTAAATCGCCTATGGTGGGAAGAATTTATTAGCATACATTGCCTCACCACACTTGCACATACAGTTCAATATAGCATTGTTGCCAATGCTGCTGCTGAAATGTGTGTGAGAATTAATGTATGAGCCTACTGCAATCAGATGAACATGATTAAAAATTGGTAATGCTTAATAGGATTCAAATGATACACATACATGTATAAAATGTACTTAGCAACATATAATTTAATATAATAACTAATACTGCAATTTGTAATAATGAATGTGTGTTAGTGTATATATATGTATATATAAAGAGGGAAAAATAATCTGCATATAAGAAATACACTATTTGATTATCTTACTGTTTTACATAAACATGCAAGTGAAACAAATCACTCAGTCTAAAAGTTTGGCTATACATACTTGTCCACAATGTCAATAAGCAGGCTGAATTTTTTTCTGATGAGTTAACTTACCTGTGTGGGTGGAGAAAATGACAAGCAAGGAATTTTCCTTGTGGAAAAAAATCTGCCCTTTAGTTCTCAAGGTGCGTAAGAAGTCAGTGGCTGTGTGAAAGTGGAACATTTTGAGTCATTTAACAAGTGGGGTTTGAAAACCGGTTTAATATAGAAGAATACCAGAACTGAGAAAAAGGCCTGGGAAGAACTCAAGCCCTTTCCCAGATAAGCATATATCAGCAGTTTACTTACTGATATTTTGAGAGAAGATTCTTTTCTCTTACCAGAATATTTAGCTTCTGCCTGGTGCATAGTTTCTTGCAACTCTTTTGGAAGCAATAATCAAGAGGGCTCTTCACTGCTGGAGATGGTAGACTAAAATAGAAAGAGCAACTGCTATAATTAGAGCTAGTCCTCAGATTATTGTATTGAGGAGACAGGACATATCTATATATAGGCTTATAAAGGGAAACCAAAGTCAATATTTGAGGAAACATGGAGTAACAAATAATCTAAAAAAAGAAAAAAAAAAAGAAAAAAAAATAGCATCAGAACTAAATTTATTTTCCAGAAGGAAGAAAAAAGTTAATCAGGAAGAAATGGAAACCATCTCCTAGATTCTAGAGTCTCTTCAACCTGTCTGGCAACCTATCCAGATCTCAATTCAGTACAGACTAACAAGGACTCAGGAATGAGACCTTGGTGTTTGAGTGGGACTTCCAAAGAATTTTCACTTCCGTACTCGCTAGTAGTCAAAAAAGCCAATCATGCATTAAAAATGAGAAAGCCATTATGAAAGTCCATATTTTTCTAGATATTCATGACCTTGTGTGGTCTCATCTATGTTCTGTACTGTGCCACCAATCTCAAAAATAGAAAAAAAGTAGAACTGGAAAAGGACCAGAGAGCAGCAATAAGAACAGTCAAAGTATTGAAAGAATTTCTGCCATGTGACAAGCTTGCAGGCTAAGGCTTTTTAGCTTGGAAAAGAGATGTTGGGTGAGGGAGAACAGGGAGAATTTTACATAATGTTATATAGAGCAGGGGCACACAAGTCTCACAACATGGAGGTAGTGGGCATGGGCTGACAGTTCACTGTCTCTTCCTATACAAGTGCATATTGGATTCTACGGGTAATTCCAAATTAAAAAAAAACAAACAAAAAAACAACCTATTCAGGTAATGCACTCTAACTTTGCACCTCCCTTGTTGAGGTATGTTGTGATTAATAAAAATTTGCATTTGTTCAAAAATTATTGGGAAATTTCATTTAAAAATACCTGTAAGGCCAACAAAACAGAAAAATACATTCCCCAGCAGATCCTGCAGAGTCCAAGAGTGCTTAACAAGCTCAGACACTGCTCAAGTTGTGTGTTACCAGACTTTGTCTGATCCAGCACAGCTGCTGTCACAAGCTCCCAAGGACCAGTTATTGATTCAGGAACACAGTTGTGAGCTACCAGGAGAGCACTAGAGTGTCTGGAGGATCAGAAATCTGCCTCAGAGTGGCTGTTCCCACACTGTTCTCTCTGTGCTGTCCTAACGTTCACAGTCTGGTGTGAAATGTTTGACACTTCCAACTGGAAGGTAGAAAGGGACTGAAAATCTGTTAGAAAAGTGACATGTGAGAGACCAACAATTGGAAGCAAATATGTCGCCCTCTGGTAGCAAAACAGAGAAACAGAGGATATTTATGATCAGTGGAGAGATCAGTTTACTAAAATTTAAGTGGTCTGTCAAATTGTAAGTGTGAGATGGAGAGATAATGAAAAAATGCATTTGTGAGACTTTATCATCTATGATCTCAGCCTGGCTATAACACAGTCTCTTTTTTTTCCTGCTGAATACATTTCAGCTAAAAACCACACTCCTTTTGCATTTGTTGCCAATGGAAATTGTTGGTTTGAGATCATAGTGCCTAGAAGAAAATATTTACTGTTTTATGGTGAAAGTTTCATTCACCTCATTAGCTGAATGTTTCCATGCAAGAAGTCAGCCATCTGCCTGATTGTCTCTCTGGTCAATCTAGTAATAAACCTAAAAAAATGATATAAAAGTGATTAAAAATGCATCAGATAGAAATTTGCATGCTCGGTGTCTGACAGTATTCCACAAAGTCAACATCAAACTGCTGTCACCTTCTTGTTGAGAGCAGTATGTCCAGACATGCTAAAACTTTGAACTGTGAGTATATAACATTGGTCTCAGCCTCTGTAATACCTACAGTAATGTGTCAACTAAATTAGTTCTAACTAGTTAGATTGATAAAGCATGACACGCAAAGATTGCTGCTTGTGAGGAGTATCATTTACCTAAAAATATAATTTTAGACATAACATCTGAACATATCAGTCTAAAAAATACTGTCTAGCAAGACAATTTTCTAGAATAAATAATAGAATTCTACATAATTTGCTTTCTCACCTTTTAAAAATGCTGGGCCATTTTCAGCTGGCCTTGACTCCTATGCTTGTTTATTCCTAGTTGGTTCTACACAACTCCTCTAAAAACCTTTCTTGGCTCTCAGTAGTCCCTCTAGAAAGATCCTGTTTTTCAGGGTGAATTGGATTGGGACCTATTTACATACTCATTCACAAGGGAGGTAATGCTAACTTCAACTACCTTTGAACTCACGCACAACAAAATGGAGAGTATAAATCAGGCTAAACTGTTTTGAAAATGCTATTATAGCCCCTTATTTTGCAAAAACCTCTTCAAGACGTGTACTTCTACCACCCACTTTCAAGGAGTTCCTTGCCCTTTAATACAGGGGTTTGGGCACCATTCTTCAAATACATAAGGCTGATGCTAGGCTCCCAAGTATATGGCATCTTTTCAAAAATACCTCATATCCATCAAATCCACTGAGGTCGTTCATATAGTGACCTTACCCCATTTCAGTGCCTTTCTGAACAGCACTCTAGTCACTATGTGTAGTCCTGTTTAGGTTTCTGTTGATGAGAAAAGAGCACAATATTCTTCAGTGAAATTACTGCATTTTTTCCTTCTCATTACATGAAACACGCCACATAAAAATGCCTTAATTTGATTTATAATAATGAATATGCTTGATGTGCCGTTCTTCTCCAAGGTAATTTTTAACTTTTGTTAATTCCTGCGCAAATTCCTTAAATGCCTGGCCACAGAAGAGCATGTCCTACAATATTACTTATATGTGATGGAAACCACTAGCACACATTGATCTAATGCCATGTCTCTTAACCCAGTTGATCAAGTCCCTTTTCTGGCATGGTGGGCTGTCAATAAAACAAGCAGGTATGAATGTGAGAGATTTAGCAAAATGAAGTGCTTTGTTTCCTAAGCCTTCATATATTTGCCAGCATAACCAGACTGAACATGAAAGCTTTTCCTGCGTTTAGTTTATATCAAACTATATACGGAATATATAATAATATATTTATATGGAATATATAGAATAATGTACCTATATACAGAAAAAGGGCTCTGAAAGTGAACTCTTACCTTACTGGCTTTAGCATCTGTCTAGGTAAGGAGACAGACTTTGGTGACCTTCATGGCCTAAATGAAATTATAAACTGAATGATAAAAACACAGTTAAAATTAGCAGATGTGCAGTAACTTGGAACTATTTTAACAACTTCTTAGAATTTGATATCTTTTTAAAACAGTTTTTTTACTATCAAAAAATACCCAAAGCATCACAACTCTGAAATATTTTAGGCTAGACCATTTACAGAATAAATCTAATCAACAGTTATTTACAACAGAATAGATACTTAGCTTTTTTTATTCTGCACAACTTTGATGAAAGAAAGTTAAGTTTGCTAAGTAATTTTTCACTTGTTATATAAATGCCACATGTTTTAAAATTTAAACATAAAGAATTTTTTTTTTATTGAATAAAAATGAAAACTAATATAATTTCTTTTTATTAGCAGTTTTTTATATCCTTCCCTAGCAATTGTTTTGTTGATGGTACACACAGCACCAGAAGGGATTCGAAGATTCCAGTTACAGGAAATTTTTGCTGGAGATTCACTGTATATTCAGACACAAAACTTGAAGAAATAAATAGTCTCCATAGCCAGGAATTATCTGGTCAAAACAATCAGTACTTTTTATTTCTATTCCTAGCTCCAGAATTTGTTCTGTGTTTGTCCATGGACCTCTTCTCATCTTTTTAGTTTTTCATACCCGCCGCAAATAGCATTGTCCACATACAGCTGGCTCACTTTCCATGATCTAATTACCATTGCTGTGCTTTAACACTGATGTTCAAAACATGAAACCTCACATTGAAATTAAAGGGAAAACCTTATATGTGCACATATGAAAATCTCCATTTTATCCTAGGAGTCCAAAGAAATGAGGCTTAGAACATTACACTGTGCGGTGGCCTAGAGAAATAGGATTTTTGAAAATCAGTCCCTGGACAAAGGCAACTGAAGTAGGAGTGTTTTAGTTGGGAGAAAGAGTGAAGCACTCAGTCATCACTTCCTGGCAGGCAGCCAGCCTGCGTGACGGCTCCTGAAAATTGCTCTGGCAGCCATCACGGTTCCAGTAGATGATCGACTGGCACCTATGTGCTTTGGAAAAAGGTAGAGCATGTGATAGTTGTTGCTTAGATAGAGGTGGGGAGAAGGCACTGTGTGGGAATTTAGGGAACACCAGGCAGAACCAGAGGCATTCAACAGGGAGAGGTAAGTTCATATAGGCTGTACCAGGTGAAGACAGGTTATAATGGAGTGGCACAGGACAAAAAGTTCACAAGGAAACAGACTTAGTTTTTCCGTTAATGGAACAGGTAATTTTAAATATGGTATGCTTAATAAGCTCAGGAACAGGTAATTTTAAATATGGTATGCTTAATAAGCTCAGTAGCCAGCAGAAACAATGACAGGACTCTGCTTTTAATCACTGAGTTGTATAAAAGTTTTTGGATACATCAGTCTAATGTGATCAGTCTCTAACCTAAACAACATACATTTCTCATCAGATGTGCTTTCATGTCAGCAGCTTTCCTTTATCTGCTAATCCTATTTTGCTATCATCTCTAAAACTGAAAAATCATTTTTTAGTTCTCATTTCACTTTTTAATATACACAAATTCAAATCAATAATCATCTTCCAGGACCTTGTTCTTATCTTAAAGGAGGTAGGCAATCATTATATAAAGAGGCAATTACTAAAGCAAAGAAATACATTTGCACATTGGAATGCAGATAATTCAGTGCCAAAGAATGCCATTGAGATAAGCAAATCAGCAAGAGTGTAATAATAAAAAAAGCCCTAAAGGTGTACATGAACAATAAAACAGGCAGTTAAATTATTTCACTGCAATTCTTTTGTTATGCAGCATGACAAACCAGCAAGGAATGAGTAATACTATTGGTTTGCTGGTATTATCTACCTATAGATGAGAAGATATCACAGAATAACAGAAAGGGTCAGATTGGAAGGGACCGCAATGGATCATCTGGTTCAACCTCTCTGCTCAAGCAGGGTCATCCTACAACACACGGCACAGGATTGTGTTCTGATGGTTCTTTAATATCTCCAGCAGGGGAGACTCGACAACCTCTCTGGACAACCTGTTCCAGTGCATGGCCACCTGCACAGTGAAATAATTCTTCCTCATATTCAAATGGAACTTCCTGTGAACTTCTGGTTTTGCCCATTACCTCTTGTCCCATTGCTTTGCAGCATCAAGAGCCTGGCTCCATTCTCTTGTCACACTCCCTTTGGATACATACATACTTTAAAAAAAAATTAAGAGAGCAAAAGCTTTTATGCCATAGTAATATGATCACACATACACATAATAAACTGAATCACGTAAGTGTATTTTTCTAAGTTCTGTGTCTTAGGATATATTTGTTGCCTGAATTTACAGTACGCAGAGAAACTCTATACTGAAGGGTGTACTTTTTTATATCTTGATAGGTCTATGAAAAGGTGATAGTTAAAAAATTATACGTTACCTTTATGCACATTGACAGGACTGGGTCCCCTAATGTTTTCCAGCAGCAAGACTGGGATGTGCAGGGCTCTGTTATGACTCAGCAGGACCTATGGCTGAGGGGGAGCCAGCACTCTACACACCAAATCCAGGGTGCTGGAACCTGCTGAAGTTCCCATGCACACACCCCACACCTACCCCTCAAATAGCTGGAGAAAATGGCAGCTCAGGACAGGCCACCACAGCTCAAATTCAGACACTTTATTCTGAGAACTGCTCATCTGACAGGCTGTCAGGTGAATGAACAGATCCAGTAGAGACAGCTGCTCCACTTATCCACCATCAGGCTGACAAGGGGTCCCCACAAAGGTTGATTTTTATAAAATATAGTTCTGACAGTCTTGTTTAGTCCTTTAATGCTCCTTTGTGGGAGAGGAAAACTCAGCGTTAGTCTGTCTTGTCTCCTTTTACTGCTACAGGAGACATAACATCGCAACAATCATCTCTAAGGTTCAAAGCCATAAAACAGCTAACTCAAGATTACAATACATAAATAAATGATAGCTAAATGGAGGCTCAATGTTGCCTGAAATCTAAGTAATCTGTTAAAAATAGCATCCAAAGGGGAGTGGTGACAGAGTGCGTGTTGTAAAGGAATTTGAAAAAAAGGCAACAGCAGACACAGAAGTTCTGAAACACCGAAGGCGTTATTGGAAAGCTCTGTTGAATTAAAATTTGTTTGATTTGGCAAAGGTTTGTCACTAAGCCATTTATTATTAGCTCTGACCTGTCCCTAATGTCATAAAAGTCAAATGAAATTAAAATGAAGCCATGCATTTGAAAGTATTTTTCAATAAATAATAAATATATGGTCAAACTAAAGGTCAAAGTAGACATAGTTTGAAAATAAGAAAGTCAAAATCAAGAAGAGGGAAGAGCTGTGGAGAGATGTCCAGAGCAGGCTGGGGCAGAGGGAGATGGGTGCCACACTATAGTGCCTCTGTGGACATGTGTCCTTCCCACAGCTCCTCCCAGACACCACTTTCTGCTCCATGAAGTATTCTGGGGCGATGCACCAATGACTGGAGCCTGCCATTACTGTTATTCAACAAGATATAAGAGAATCTACAAGACAGTTCTTAGGCAGGGACAAGAACCAGCCATGCTCCTGCCCCAGGGGATGAAGGCAGCAATGCTCTGGGTGCCAGGCCTGGGCTCAGGAATGATGCTTTAACCATCAGACTCTGCTGCTGGGAGCGTGGCTTGGGAAGCCGTGCATCATGGGGATAATCAAAACCCTCTCTCAGCTGGCTTCAGCCTCATCAGCCAGTAGATTCCTTCACAAAAACCAAACAGAAAACCCCCCCAGCCCCATGGTCCCCTCACCCCCCAAAAAGCCTGAAGGAAAAAAAAACAAACAACCAAACCAGAACCATACATCCAAAACAGGCTCACAGGTAACTTTTTAGATGCATCATGTACATGGCTAAACAAAACAAAAAAAAAACCAAAAAAAAAACCAAAAAAAAATCAAAATGAGGAGTGTACAAATGTACAATTATCAGGCAGTGGGATCTCTGTCGAGTCCCATTTAACCACACAGTGCTGCTTTTCTGGCCTTGTATTTTATTTTGATTTACTGCACTTTTCCTCTTGCCTACTTGGAGTTTTGAAAGACTGTCCAACCATTCTTTAGCATAAAAGAGAATAAAAGAGAAAACGTAATTTACAAAATAAAATAGGATTGATGAAATAGAAAGCAGAGAAAAGTGTGTAAGGCATTTCATGCCTAAAATGCCTTTTCATTCATGCCTTCCAACCTAAAATGGCATTTCATTTAGAAAAAACATTTCTAGAGAAGTAGTGCCATTTATTTATGTCCAAATTAGTCAAGAAGGCAAGATCTGGGCCAGCACAGAACATGGATTTGAATGCATACAACACTCTTAGAGGATCACAAAAACAAATCTTAGCTCCAGATTATTTCAGTTTTCCAGTAAGGGAAGTATTAAGGAAAAGAGCATGGGAAAGGATGAGAAAACATCCCAGAGAATAAAAGGACAAGCTAGGTGGAAATTAGGCTGAGGCAAGGACATTGCTCAGAACAGGCACAAAAAAATTAGCTGATGGTGAGAAAATAAATAGACAAATGAGACACATTTTCACCACTTCACAACTTTGCACTTCACAACTATCTTACCTATCAGCATCGAGTCCATGGTAGAGTGTTTTCTGTGGTTAAGTAGGATGGAAGAGGCTATATCCCTCCCATTCTCATTGGATCACTGCTGGGATACACTATGACATTATCCTTACCTAGGAAATTTTAGTCAAAAGAAAATTACCTAAAAATACTGGGACAGAGCAATGCTTTAGGGACCCAATAGTCTCTCTGACAGTAAATAAAACAAGGTATCTGGGGGAGAATGCAAAATACTGCAAACAAGTACTACCATCTACTACTGTTCAGGCTTCCACACATTTTTGACTCAAAAGACTTTCTGAGCCAAACAGGGTATTCTACACATTAAATGACTTCCCAGCACTTTCTCTCCTGTAATTGCTCCAGCTTTTATGTCAGCTCTCAGCATTTCCAATATTCTTTGGAAGGAGACTTCGCTAGTCTTTTATTGTTTCATCAAGAATCACCTTTTTTTCTTTGTTACAGATCCCATCTGATCACTATTTTGTCTTTCCCGTACAACACAGAGGCCTTTGGTCCAAGCATGATAACCAATACCTATCAGTCATATCATTCCATACAAAGAATCTACCTACCTCTATTTTGTTGTTGTCCAAAACCCATTTATTTGATTACTGTAACTAACTCTCACCTCTACACTCCTGGGTAACTCGAGATTGTTTATGACCCCATTGCTTACCTTCTTTTATACATAATTTGCAAATATGTTCAAGAGCAAAGCCAAACAGATCTCTGCAGAATTTAAGCATCCTCTCTTCATGGCAAAATCTATTTACTCCAATCAATTTGTATGTTCTGACCATACTATGCCAACCTTCTCCATGCGAGATCCTCCTTCTTAGCCCCTGTCCAGGTTTGAGACGATTGCAATGAATTACAGAACTTGCTGACCTGCCAATAAACTTTGTGGTTGAGAAGACTCCTTCATGAAAGCTGTACTAACGTTTTAGAAGCATTACATGGTTGCTTATTCTAATTCAGTATTTCACATACCCTACAGTCATTCATTTCACTGCTCAAACCAAACTATTAAGCAAATCATGAAAACCCTCAAAAACACATGTCAATCAGCTGAGGGGGAGCATTAAAGATTGCAATTCTGTATCTGTAATCTCTGTGGAGCACATTAGTCCTACTTGGGGAAATAGCATGCTTATAATCAAAGTCTGCAGTCTGTCTTTTGTCAAACAGTTTGAGACTGCAAGTGAGAAGTTAGCCTTTAACTACAGTTTCAGCTCTAGGGCTATTGATTTCTTTGGCCTGTGGACTATCCTTCCATTGCTGCACACTGCACGCTAGAATTTCCGCGGATAAGGAACCTCCGGTATGAAGTACTTGGTATTTCATTGCAAATCTTGACTGTTTTGGAGCGGGCTGGGGAGAGGGCTGAAAGGTTTGCCTTCCACTGGGCAAAGGCTTCAAGATTTTCGGTATGTATTTCTCAGCAGGGAATTGTTTTTCAGCTTTATTTCCTACAGAAACAAAGTGTAGGTAACAGTGATACCTCGTGTCAATGTTCATGAATGTGCAAATGCAACTTCATAATTAGGTATAGTGTTTAAAAATTTCCAAGACATAAGAAAACACATTCTCTCCACACTGACAGCTCACCTAGTAAGGAAACTGAACACAGCTCCTTTCCAGAGAAAAGAGGAACCTGCTTCGATTAATGGGTTACCTATTTCAAGTTTACAGCTACAGACTACTTTTTCCAAAACCCTTTGAAAGTGATAAAGCTTTAGGAAGCAGTCAAAAAAAAAAAGGAATGGGAAAATTGGATTACAGCAACTTTCTCCTCATTTTGTGTTCAGTTATCTTAAGCTAACATTTTAACATTTCATGAGAAGGTAAAATTCTGTGTTGCAAATTAAGATGCTTTTAAAAGTGAAAGCAGTAGCCAGAGATGACACCACATGACAGGGAGTAATTTACATTAAAATATTCACCACAGTAAACTAGCTTTTTACCTTTGCTTTCATTTTCAGTGTTTAAGTGGCTAAAGAGTGAAGCGACTCTAATACAGAGTTTGAGAGCACAAAGATTCTGAAGTTTAAATTATTTGGTGTGATTTTTTTTTTAAGATTATATAAATATCATGAAAAGTATTACAAATTTAAACAAGGCTCTTTGGAGATTATCAACTATCCTTCACACATGGAATTGCTTTAAGAAAGAGTTAAACATTCAGACAATTTCAGTTTTCTTTTTCAAAACTTTATTAGGTAGACATTACTAGATGACATTGTAAAACCCCTTGTGTGCAAGTGAACGAACTCTACAATGTATGTCTCCCCACAATTAATCAAATCCACTGCCCCCCACCCCCATTTCTGAATATTGATTCTAAGATGGGTGGAGTGCATTCAGATGCTGCTTTACATTCTTCCATTTCATCATGGGGAAGCACTTTTTCAGTCTGTTGCTAACAGGGGCTTGGGATGTCAGTGTAAGTGAAAGGAATGCCTTTAAAGGAAACAAAGTACCGTAAGTTTTGTCTTACGAAATTCAGTCTCATATGAACACCAGATTCATTGCAGAGTCTTTTAGAAATTAAACTGCCTACCGTGATTGTATTTAGCAAAGTGAAGCAATACAGAGACATATCTACTACTGAATACTAGTGAGGTAACATTTTGAAAATAAAACTGTTAAAAAATTCACTTACTTTCGAAAGGTCCTGTCCAGCAGGACAAACATTGGCAGAACACCTTCCCTTGTATCCATGCATGTACATGTGCATATAGAACCTGTGTCTACTATAGCTTTTTAAAGAACAAGATTTTAGTTATACATTCATCAGGACAAGTTTAAAGATCAGACATTACTACGGTAGATTCAACAGAAGACTTCAATGAACCATCTTCTACACCTCCTAAATGAAAAGGCACTCTGAAGAGGGCAGCAAGAAATAATCCTTACAGAACATTGACATGAACTAAAGCAGCCACATAGGTAGCACACTCAACAGTGATTATTGGTATACATTTAAAATATCAACTTGAAGATGAATTATTTGTAAATATTGCCCAAAACTACTGAATATTTTCAAGTTATTACAGCATGAAGAACCATTGTTGCAATACTATGCAACAGAAAATATAGTATCAGCTAAATGTAAGAAAAAGATAATGAGGAAATCTTATCAGTATTTTGGTTCTGTGTCTGCTGGTTTTAGGAGACAAAAAAAAATTCATTTAAGGAAACAACTAGTAAAAATAAACAGTAACTTGTAAGATTGAAGGAGTATTTTGGTACATGGCATCTTCTATTTAATGAATTATAGAAAGATAACATTTTTAATGCCTAAATTTTTGTGATAATGCTGAAATAGAAGTCATTAGGATATGTGATAATTCACTTATAATTTTATTGCAGTATGGCTCTAAATCAAATTCCCTATCACCAAAACCTTCAGATATGCAAACTGAATCATGACTAAACAGTCACATTAGTGTTCATAATAACACTGTGGCAGCTATATTACCAATTAGTAACTCTAGGTGGAAAAAAAAGCCCCTCCTGCAGTTCTGAAAAGCTCAAGAATTTCAGGAAAATAAAAGGTTCAAAGGAATACTTATTTTAATTTCTCCTTCTTTCCTTTACAAATTCTCAGTGGAGAAAATTGAAGATATTAAAACCATCTTATACTCATGAATCCACAGACAGTAGACCTTCGAAGCATAATTTTTCTTCTTAGCCCCCATTAACTTAATTTCCTTCTGATAATTACCTTTTATACTTTTTTTTTTTGACAGATAATTGCATCCATAAGCTCATGAAATTCAAGGTAATTTTAGAAAAGTAGATTATTCCTGACTTCAGTAATAGATGGTCAGTAGTGGCATCAATGTTAGTAAGAACAAACAGGTCCTTTAGTAAGTCCAGAACAAAAATGGTAAAATTCCACTGTCTTCTGGAAAAGGAAGAAGAAATAAACCCCACAGCACTCATTTGGAAGCTATCAGAAGATGGCAAAATGAGTAATACTTTTCCAGATCACACCTCCCACCCTGCAGTGAAGGGCTAGGCAGAGATCCCAGAGCCGCGCCACCATCTCGATTGATGGTTTTGTTCACCCAGCCAGCCACGCCAGAGAAGTTACCAACTTGTATTAACAGGACATGTTAGTTCCAGCTGGGTAACCCTGAAAAGCTCTCAACCTGTTGTAAGTCCCAGCCTAGTTACTGGGCACCTCCATGTGCCATATTCCTTGGTGCTCCACCTCCAACAATGAGAGTGAACAAGGCACGAGTGAGCCCTCGTGCTGGCAGGTACAGACACAACAGGCTGTGCCCTAACTCAATTTTGGCTGAATTCTCCTCTCCAAAAGGCTGCATTTCTTTCAGTGGTTGAAAACTCATGGTTTCTTACGTTGGAGGAGCCAAACTTACTCTAACAACAACGTAAGATGCATTTCTGCAGAAGTCTGAAGGAAGATGGGAGGAGTCAGGGGGAAGGATGAGGGCACAGTGCAAGTTAAAAAAACCCACAGAAACGAGATTATCAGAATTAAAATAAGCATGCCAGATTACTTTTATGATAGGCTAACTTCTTCCCTAACATAACATTTGTCAACTTTCTGAGCAAACCAATATGCATTACTTTGGCTTAATGTAACTGCAGGAGTCCACAGAACAGAAATTCCCATATTGCTGTTGAGGGGCATGAACATCTTTCATTTGTTTCACGCAATAAGGCACTTACACATTTAAAATCCCTCATTATACAAAATCCCATATACTGGAATTCAAGTGTTGATTTCATGGGCATTGCCTTCCTCCAGTTTGTGTAAGTTCTTAGTGATCCCATAAATATAATACAAAAAGTTCTAATCGCTGATGCATCTAGCTGTATGCTGCCCAAATGCAGAACTAGAAATTGCTTTCTTAATGAATCCACAGTGTTTGGCCAGCAACCTAGTTGTGCCAGAAGCCTGTACACTAAAAAGATTATGATCTATTACTATCACTACCCTCACCCCTTGCCATTCAAATTAAACCTATTTTAAAGGGACCTGTTCACCCTAAAATTCACAAAACAAGAGATGGGGGCAAAGGAAGATTTCTCATTGAATTGTCATGGAATTAAATTCAGCTTGGACATGCTCAGAGATATTTTTTTCTTTTTTTCAGCACTATTCTCATTTCTATCAGAGGGACAAGAATTAACAAATACCCGAAAATGTTATTTTGTACTCAGATGGTTAGTTATGTAACAAATATGACAAAGTACATTTTAAAAAACGCAAAATTAGAAGGCCTGAAGAAAAATAGATTTCAGCATCTTGCTTTTAAGTAATGTAAATACAACAAAATTAACGTTTTGCTTATAGGTCAGCAAAGCATTAACAAAGCAACTTCTTAGGAGATCACATTTTGAAGGTACAGTTTGCTCTTCAACCATTTTCATAAGTCAGTTTCAAATTATGAAATTTAGAAGGAGAAGGAGAGTATACAAACAAAGTGGGTAAGAATGGAAACATGGAAAACATTGTATTAGGATGGTAAACAGTGAAATGTAAATCTATCCCTGTTCTTGCAATTTCTGGACACAAAGCAGCAGTATGCAAATTGATATGGAAAACTCTTAAGAGTGCATTTTTTACGCAAAAACATAAAAACTACTAAAGACCAAATCCATCTTCTCTCATCCATTGCGTAAGGCATGAAGATGTTTTCTGACTGCATCATAGTTTTATAGGACAGGTTTGAAAGACCTGAACAGCTTCTCTGGATTCTGTAAATATATGTCCTTCTAAAAATCAGGTAAATGTGGCATTGCCTTAGTAACATCATGCTCTGTGACACTAAGTTAGAAATTTCAGAAATACTGTTTTCGGTGAACAAGGTGAACACTGAATGGGTTTGGCATGCAACTGTGTTTAAGATTTGTGCAAAATTCATGTTTAAGCTAAACAAGTATTTTTACACAATAAGCTTCTCTTCTGACTTTGATCTATCCAAAACACTTGAGAATAATTTTTCATGCTTTGATAAGCCAAATAAGCACCAAAAAAAGTTCTTTTGCACAATATGCATATTTTACTAAATGCATCACTGTTGTAACTATTGTGTTATACAGACAGATTTATAAATAAACAGCTGGAATTATGTTTCAAAATATATGTATTTATTTTTTGCTATGGAGTAATCAGAACTTATTACACATTTTTAACTTTGAAATCAGAGCATGCACTCTAAGATCAGTTTTCATTTCCCTACCTTATGGCATTTCACTATTAGGCCAAGAGAAGCATCAGTGATTAATTGCCTAATATGTGCAGTCTGTTCCTTACTGCAGAGCAAACATATGGTTCCTAAGCTCTTATGCACAGACAGGTAAGGAAAAATCAATGAGGAAGCTTCAGTCTGTAAGCAACTGCATTTGTTAGTTTTATTACAGAAATGGTTTGGGGTGTTAAGTACTGCTTAAGCTGTAACACCAGTGAAAACACTGTTTCTCTTTCAATTGAATCAAGGCTCAGCTGGTTATTCATGTAAGAGTAGCAAGATAAACTACCAAACAGATCCGCAACACAACTTCTTAGATGTTGTGTGTCCTCAAATTTACGTGTTAAGTCCTAAAAATACTGAACAGCTGCAATTCCATTTCTTACAGTGTGCTATTTGTTACATTGAAGAAAGCAGAATTTGAAGAAATGTTATTTAACACTGTCTTTGGGTGTTGTTTCTATTTTTATTAGTGACTCAAAGCATTAAGGTTTCGTTTGGAAATTCTTCCCAACTCCTTCCCTCTCCTGTGCTTACTAAACATATTTGGCACCATTCTGCAAATGAGAGGAGTGGCTCCATAGTAGTTTGCACTTCTTAAGAAGTGAATCAGGTTTTCCATGGCTATCAACACACTTTCAGATGTTTTATAAAAGTATTTGTGGCCAAATTCCACACTGGCATATAAATAGTTTTCTGGTTTAATGGTGCTGTGACTGATGTCAGGAATGAAGCTGACTCACTGCAACTATAAGGCTTAAAAATTAAAAGAAAGTAAGAAATTATCTAATAGTTTCCTCATGTAGGATTCTTTCCATCAGCAGAGATCTAATATAGATTATAACAGTAACAGCAATCTGTGGTTCTTACCCACAACTTGAACCTGTACAACCAGCATACCAAAAATTATGATGTAAGGTTTGCTCAAGAAACAAAATAACACAACTAAATTTAAAAAAAATCTAACAAAACAAACAAGAATCTGCATGGCAAACGATATGGCCATTGAATATCAAACAGTTCCTCAATCTACCTGGCGTAAGAAACCATTCCAACACTGGTGAATTTGTATCCTCTGGGAGGATTACTGTCCCACCTACACACCATTTAACATCACACAAAGTCTGACAGTCTTTGGAAGAGCAAAAAGCCTCTCGGCTAAAAAGAATACCTGATGGTGATCCAAAATGCTTTCTAGTTGAAATTGGCAGTAGTCCCTGCAAATCAATATTTTTAAAAAAGTAAAACTTTCATAATGAATAAACAGGTGTAAATTACAAAAACCCCTAACACACCATGAAGAGTTACGACGTCAGCATTAGGAGCATCAAAACCAAACACAAATTCTTCCCTTACACATTTGCACTGCCTCAAAGGAAGATAATAGATCACTCAAAGTGCACTGTTCCTTAGTGACATTGAACAGGTACGAATATGCTGTTTATTATAGAGGTGGTGAGAAGTGAAGACTCACTGACTTTTTTGTACAGAAGGAAGAATGACAGATCAGCTCAGCACAAAGCTGCTCAGAACTGCTTTTCCGCCTCTTGCTTGTACTCCTACTCAGCCTAGTACTCTCACTGGCTAATAGACTAACATAGGGAAAAGCACAATTGTTTTCCAGTCACAAGCTGTCCAGGCAGCCCTCCCACCAGGAGCAGGATGGGGGCACACACAGCCACAGCACCATGGGCAGGGCCCCAGCTCTGACTGAGCGCACAAGCAAATCCAGCCCCAGACAAGCTTGAAACAGAAGGCTACTGTAGAACAGATTTAAGTATTTCCTAGTCTGGACACAGGTACTGATGAACAACAACCTTGCACAAAGATAAATAATCTTAAATATTAACTGTTGTGAAAGCAAACGCAATGACCAGTGATGATCAGCATACAGCAGTGTGAAATCCACCTTACCAGGTTAATATAGCTGCCTGATGAAGTTTTCTGCTAATAAAGATGGAGTAAAGGGCCTGACAGTTTCTTTAGAGTAGTTACAAAAAACCCCAATACATTTATATAATCTCCTTATAAAGTTCATTCAGTTTCTTTCAAATGAATAAATTAATGTTTTAAAACAAATGATGTGATTTTGATGTATTCAAGGTTTGCTGTGATGAGCTGCTTAAAAGCTGATGTTTAACCAAATGAAGCTTTGCACTGAGCTACTTCTCATGCTTTAGTAGGCTATGTTGTATAATATTGATAAAAACTGTATGTACTTTTCAAGTGGGAATATTTTTATACAGATGGAAACAGACTTCCATATACCTATTCTGCCTGGTTCTTGAACACCTATCCTGTTCCATAGAAAAGCAAAAATTACTGTAATTCCTTCTTTTTTTCTCCGACAGAAAAAGCACAATCAGACTCACTCATCTTTACAAGGTCAAAGATGTCTCTTTCTGCTCTGTAAAGAAAATGAAGAACCCTTTCCCTTTGATTGAACCTGTTCTGATAAAATCAGAATGGCCTAGATGAAATTATAATGTAGGAGCTGAGTTGTATGCTCCTTTTCTCCATCCACAAAGCATGCTTTCTGAATAGAAGTGGAGATCTATTATCTTCCCTTTTATGTTCTTTATTCTAGTATCTTAGTTTCAGATCTTACTGAACTTCAGTTAAAAACTGAAAATGGCAAACATGGTCGAGTGAAAACAGCTACAAAGACTGTAAGAATCTCACACATTTATACAGAACCAGGAAAAGAAAGGAAAGTAATCATCTGTGTAGTTAATTACAGATAATCTCAAGTACTAAAATATTCTCAAGTGGAGTACTTTGACACCAAGTTATAGACTGCATTGCAAACCCAAATCTATATACATCTCACTCTCTGAGGTCTGAAGGTTTTTCTAAATAATACAAAAATATCTTCATTATTTGACATTTAAAGAGAGGAATAAAAATCCCTGAGTAAGCCAAAGACAACTGATATGTATAGCCTCAGAAAACACACTCAAAACCAAGACCAATTTTAAGGCAGCTTCCAACTTCAGACAGAACACAAATAGAAAACTGAAGTATCTCAGAAGAAAGTAAGTCTAAATAACAGGTGACTTTGCATTGACAATAGGCATTGCATTTTATTTCTAAATGTCATTGCTTCCCTCCTTAATTTGCAAATCATTGAACAGTACTATTTCTACTGTTAGGATAATAGGGTCAACATGCCCTAAAATTCAAATGGAAATTATTAAATAGTTATTGACTACTGTGGTGTGCTTGAAGCTAAAAAACACAAGAAAACAAAACCAGAAGTTGACAGAAAACAGGCATACTAGCCAGCTAGGGTAAGATGATATTCATGTTTCCAGGTAAACAAAAGTTATCAGCTTCTTCCACTGAGGCTTTGAAGTCAAAGTATCTTATAACAGCATTATGTTGGTGGGGCACAACGCTATTTAGTTAAAAATTACAACCAGATTCAGATTTAACAATTTTCAAACAAAGTGGTACGAAGTATACCCTCTTATATGTTATTTGTGAGCCAAAATTTTGAAGTCAGTAGACTCTTAAGGACATTTCCGATCTTCCTGTTTCCTCTTTCCCCATATATACACAAACACAAAAATAAATGCCTGTGTATCTTCAAACACACACATTGAAAAGTACCTTAACAATTATAATTCAATCTTTTTCTCTTTAAGATTACGTTGTATTTTTACAGTATGAAGTAGGTATTTTTCTTATTCAGTTCCTTTTTCTTTTGTTTCAGTGTTCTGTCTAAACAAATTTATTTTCTTTTTATAAGTTATATTTGTACAATAAATTTGTACTTAAGTGTAAAAATTCTCAGTAACTGATTCCTTATGCTGAATTACACTGCTTTTGTCTTGATGGACTGACAAAGAGGTTTGGTAGCAAACAGTGGAACTTCAAAGATAGCTATTCTCTTCAGAACTATCATGCGCCAGGAAGAGAAAAACTAGAAGCAGAAAGTAAGAATGAAGTGGTCTCCTAAGAATTTACAATCACTTCCCTTACCCTGGATTCACAGATTTTCCTCATGAGACATCAGTTGATACTCCAAAACTTATGCAGCAGTAGCCTACTCAAGGGAACAAACAAACAAAATGTGCTATTTAGGTTATAAAATTTCATCAAGTTAATCCTCACACAGGTAGTGTGTAGCACGTGTATCATATTCCAAGTCAGAATACAAGAGCAGGCTTCCAGCTTCCCTGCAAACACGCTTCAGGGATATCTTGGGACAGAATAGGCCACTGACACGTCTTGTTATCTAAACCCTTCGAATTATTTTCTGTACTGTGAGAATTTAAAAATGAAGTCCTGTTGTAACAAATCTTGTCACACCCCCTGCCATTAATATTAATAGACTGTAATAAATAAATTACTAAAGTGAAACCAATCACCATATTCTTAAGTGTCACGGCGCTACAGTACTGAGGGTATTTCCCTCTGAGGCACTGCAGTTTGGCGGTGGCAATGGGCACTCCACTAGCAGAAGGACTCAGAAGACAACCAGCTGTCGTGCTCTGGCATGTGATGGGGTTTTGGTATGCTGAACAGAATGCTGTGTGATGGAAGTTATTTACAGAAGTAGTTTTTAATACCAAAAGTAGTATGCTCAGTATACAGTAGGAGTCCGAACACTTTAAGCATTTCCACCTTAAAAGGCCGACACTGAAGTTAAAGGAGCACAAGTTAGCAATTAAATGCTTTCTTCACAGGCCAAATCGGTAGTAGAGTTGTGGCTACAATACAGACTTGGATTGTCTGGTTCAGAAACTTAGACTCAAAAAAACCCCTCCAAAGTAATAACTAAAAAACCCAAAAATACTTAAAACGCAGCAGTCAGGGGGCCCATCTTGTTGAGAGTGCACCAGAGCAAAGAGGCTTTCTGATCTGCAGTAGTGTTTTCAGCTGAGGGAAGATGGCAGGAGAGCCCTCGTTCTTCCAGGGCGGTGGCTTGGACGCTGTAACCAGCGCTGTATTGCTCTGTTGCACAAAACACGGGTATAGCCCTTGCAGGACCAGCTCAGTTCAGGCAAGTCATGTCCGTCCTCACCAGGGCATACCTGTCCGTGACCTTTTCCTCTGCTTTTTACAAAGGCAGTAGATCGGAAACACAAATAAACCTGCCAAAAGAAGGAAGCATGAAAAAAACCTGTAATTAAATGCAACCCTTTGTGCATGTTTTATGTTCTTTAGCTATACATATTCAGAAGGAGCTTTTCATGTCTCAGGAGCATTTAGACCAAGCATTTGGACAAGCAGAACAAAAACACTAGCCTGCAACAAACAGTATCTTTGATAAGTAGTTAACCTACACTTACTCTTTCTGTTACAATGAATTCCTGCTAATCTTTCACTCATTTCTGATAAATAAATTTCTGAACTATGCTCTTTGGTATGAGGTACAAACATAAAACTTTTAAAAGCACTCTGGAAATTCTTTGATCTAAATAAAAAGCTGATGTAACTAAACTAGTTTTCAATTAGATTCACATGTAATAGAGGTGACACATTATAGTTTCACTTCTTATTTATTTTAATGAACGTCCTCATCTAATGTGAAGCGATACCAAATGTTTATCTTGAATAATATCAAGTGTTTATCCTTGCCTGGACAGGGAACTATTTATTCTTAAAAGTATATTGAGAGAAATAAAGCTGTAAAACCAAAAATAAATGCATACATCACAATCATTCAGATGAAAAAACAATTTGTCAAATATTTGTAGTCTCTCAAACCCAAATGAGAAGCATTATCCTCTTTCTCTTGCCACCAGCTGACTGAAATGGCTGAAGATTTTCTTTTCAGACAAGACTACAGTAACAACATAGAACAAAAGACAATAATCACAGGGTTCTTGCTTTGCTCAATAGTCTTGTAAATAGTGCAGTATGGTTTTCAGCTATGTAACTGAGACTACTCTAACAGTGGTTGGCAGCAAATATTGCTCTAATTATCTCAAAGCCAAAATTTTTCTATAAATAATCAATGTTTTTGGAACTGCTCATACTGCTGGCCTTGATCGAATCTTATCCAGCCAAGCCTAGGATGAGACTTCAATGGCATTGTGATTATTATTGCAAATACTGTTACTATATTACTGCAAAACCCTCTAAATTTTTAGTATATAAAAAAGTGGATTTTTTTTCCCACCATATATTACACCAGATTGCAGACTAAAGTAAGATTTACTGGCATCAAGAAGTCTTCATTGTTAAAAAATTTGGCATAAAAATGCTATTGAATAGAATAAACATTTAAGATAGTCATCACTCACTCTCTTCAGTAAAGATGGTTGGTCTAAACACAAATGACAAATATTCCTTATTTGGCCAGATGTAGTCTAGAAAAGCAGTAATAGTATTTTGGTTATAGGTTGACTGGTTACTTACAACCTTATTAATATAACTATCCTGGTGTATTTTGGCTTTATTACATCAAAATAAAGGAGCCACATCCCAGTATACCTCAGTGCAAGGCAGCGCTGCAAATTCTCAACGGAATAAGCAGTTTGATGAAAAGCTGCGAAGCAGCATAATCCCTGAATGACATATTGCTGCCAACATAGAGTGAATCTGCACTCACATGAGCAAAATCATACCTTGTTGTCACAGCTAATCTCCTTTCTGCAGGAAAACTCAGCTAAGCCAGGCAAAGAGCAGCTTTGCTAAAACATCTGTGTCCACATTAGTACAACCACAATAACAGAACTTTGATATCATAATCAAATGAATTCACAGTACCAGTTTTTGTGACTGAATACAAGGTGACAGCCTTCAAACTGGATCACATTTTGAGACCGACTCATCCAGCTTTGCTGCTCTGTTGCATCTTCAGGCTGGTGAGCTCTTGAGACAAGGCCTTAGTTGCCTAAAAACTGGTCATACACATGGCCAAGATCATAAAATTGTGATGCAAGGGGTGATTAATGGCTGGGTCCAAGTCAGTCAGCCACCAGGATAACATTAAAGTTACTGTGGATTTTTTGCTAGCTTATCTACAGCAGTGTCTGTGAAATCTCTACTTTGTCTCCATGTCTTTGAGATGTCATACAGAGAAAGTCACTTCATAATCAGGATTAGATTCATTCACATATGTAACTCTTACCTATTACAACAGCTACGGCTCCCAGTGCCAGTCCCAGAACCAATATTAGGGGTGTAATGAGTAGTTTTCCAGCTGAAATGCAAAATTCATTAAATGGTTCAAAGAAGGAATTTTTTTTTTCTTTCCAGCAACTCAAAAATATTTCAGTATGAGAAAGTATTTTAATCTATTGTTTTAAAAATAGTATTTTTTTACCTCTACAAGTAGGATTCCTATTTGTAATTTCATCCTACAAACTCAGCCAGGAGCTATCACCATAGGAGCCATGACCAGGAGCAGTCAGCTCCCTACACACATTTCTCTCTGCCCTCTTCCCCCACAAGTCTTGGAGCACAGCTTATTTCATACATTAACAGCTCACACTTATTTCTGTTTCCATTCTGAAATCCCTCAGGCATCAACAGGAACGTGATAGCTATTAAAGCTACTATAATTTGGCTTCTCTGGAATCTTACTGCACAGCAACCAGCCTGGAGAGCTGCCAAGCAAACTAGCATCTTGGAAAGTTTAGGTTAGCTCAAGGTGATGAGACCATCACCTCTAAATACATTTCTGCTCACTTTAAAAGGCTTCAGTGAAGTGCTCATGTACAGCCGTGATTTAGGTCTAAGTCAAACCAAGACAGACAAGTTTATTTTGGATCTATATAAGGATATGTTGTGGCTCTTACATGAGCAGGCCAGTGTTGTTGAGCAGCATACTTGCTAGAGCCTAAGACCAAGAACAAAAAATGTATGTTCATAAGCTTAATTTCTGATGAGTTCATGATTTGTAGAAGTTCACAGAGTGAAGCCAGGGGTCTTACTGAAAAGGTTAATTTCAAACTGAACCAGAACGCAAGCTATCTTCTGTGCATTGCACTCTTTCAACAGAGGAGTCTCCCTGGCTCTGTTGGCTACACAGCTGGGTCAAAGACACCACTTAACTGAGCTGTTTGAGAATGCAGAAGGGCAGGCATTTTTACTGATACACCAGCAGTCTGAGCAGGGACTTGAAATTCTGCAGTTCTCTATTTCAGGTATGTGTTTGAAAGATCACCTCTAGAATAGGAGAAAAACTGAGTTTGTTAGGTTTCTCTTCCCTGCTCTTCGCTCTTTCAAGTCACTCATATCAGATTTCAGTAAGTGGATTACTTCATGTAATAATGATGTAAACCCTTCCATAACCTGAGACACTAATTTGAGCAGTCTGAAGGAAAAACGAGATATTTTGGAAATATTTACAGCAGTTAAATTAAGTGGTCCTTTTCTTGCTCTGCTTTGATAGCTTTTAAATTTAATGGGAGTGTTGTAGGTGGGAAACATTAATTCCTAGAAGAAAAAAAAATTGGCAAATATTTGTGTTACTCTAGTTGCTAGGCATCCTAATGGCATTACCTTCCTGGGACTCCACTGAGCTGTGTTCTCCACACACAGAACTTGCCAAATACATTATTCAAGTGTAGACAGAAGAATGAATGTAAAGTGATGGAAAACCTCAAGAAAGGTCCAAAAATAAGACATTAAAAGAATTTTAAAACATTACCAGAGCCTTTAACAATTTCAACTAAAGCTTGTAATAGGTTAGAGGTTTAAGGTATCAACTCCTTACTTCATTAATAACCATGTAATTAAAATGCTAGAAAATTATGATGTTTGGTACCAAATTTATTAAAAATTTAAATCACTGAGCTGGTGACTGACTATGCAGAAACAGAGACTATGGGAAGACCTAAGCTAGCTTTCAATTGGAATAACTTCTTTCCAGCACAAAAACAGTTCCTGAGCTAATTCAATAACTCATTTACTTACATTTGGAAAACTCAGAGGTTAAATGAAGCATGAGTAGTATCTTTCCTTCAGCCTATGAATATGAAGTTATAAATATTATGCAGTTCCAAGATCTTAGAGAACAAAATGACTTCATCATCATGAAACTGTATCTTCTTTCGGTTATCAATGCATTGTTTCTAAAGATCAAATTTCAAAACAAATACTTTTTCTACTTATATACGTAACATTCAAATTGTTAATACTTCTTTCTTTATAAACTAAAATGAACAAGCAACACAAGGTGAACAAGGCTTGCGAAAGTTTCCATCAGTAAGAGTACAAACAGCAGCAATCACTGGCAAAGCAGCAAGTATGTACTATCTGCTCCAATAATTTTAATCTGCATTGCATGAAACAATTACAATATGCTCAGTTTTACATGTCACAATTGAAAACTACTTTATATCTGATTCTAGTTTGACAAACATTGTTTGTCATAGTGCAAAGGATTATGAGGCTCTTAATCACAGAGGGAATCATGACATACCAAGAAATGTCACTGAGACTAAGGATGCTTGCTGCAACTGCTAAACTGTCCTACATCTGCTAGCTCTGAGACTGAGAGCACAGAGAGCAAATGTAACACCTGCCTCAGAGCTCAATAAAATCTTGGGTCATTAGCCACGTGGTGATCTCAGCAGTAGGTTATGACAGCCAGTTTGCTGTTGTCCAAAGCTAGTTTTTAAGGGTAACTTAACAAAAAGCAATTGAAACAGAACCTTTTACAACTGCGCTCAAATTGATGGTAAACAATTTCTCTACTGGGTGGCCCAGCATGAAGATGCAGACATTTGTGGTAGTGTAACAACTGTATCTGCAGGTGTCTCAGAGGGGCTGCCTTATTTCTAATACAGAGAACCACATTTTTCTGCAAAATAAAGAAGTATTCCAGGAAACACAAGGAAATACCTTTTATTTGCCTAAGTTTAGGTTTCGTTATATGTTTTAGAATAATATATCCAAACTCCCATATACCCTCTTTGCCACATAAAAAATTAATAAACTAGTTTTATAAAGCAGATTTAATCACTAACATAGGAGAAATATTAAATTTTATCTTTTAAGTCTAAATATCATTATCATTTAAGCAGAGACAATAAAAATGTCTACTTACAAATCAAACCAGCAATAACTATGTAGACCTAAATTTTAACATGTCTGCATTTGTTTTTAAAGCATCTTATCAAGCGTATAGAGCCAGCTTCTTACAAGTCAGACCAACTCAAATATGAAGCTGCTAATGAAGGCTGGATCACAGAATTGCATGCTGCCTTCCGTGAGACTCAAAGCCATGCTTAACATGAAGCGAACCTTGTGCTCTGCTTGAGACAGGAGTAAACATCAGTCAGATCTGAAAACACCCTGCTTTCAGAATCCTATCTGAAATGCTGGTTACCCCACAAAAAATATTCATTTGCTTTAATAGCTTCGTTACATGTCGTATCTTGTTACAGATCCATGAAGTACCTAGCAATACAATTCACCAACTGAATCCAGGTGGTATTCCAGTGGCATCTTGAGTACACTTAAGACAGCTGAATATACTTTTCCTTCTGTATAATTGATCACTGACTCCAGTTATAACCAACCATTCTGCCTTTAACAATTCAGCCAAACAATTATAATGAGAATGAAATCTTTAAGTTTGCTGGGATGGAAGAATAAAAACAATTTCACTTGACTGTACTGGTCACAGGACCATCACTCTATAAACCATGATGGCTAAAGAAGGGAGAGAAGTCAGAGACGGCTTCTGCTCTCGGATTCTCTTCTCCCTGTGACAACCTTTACGTAACAGCTAGTTTATGAAGAAAAGTATATTTAAATTTACACTGCCATAAATACTTCACCCTTATTTTTACTGCAGAGCAGTTTGTGACTGTATGCACTTGCTTTTCAACAGAAATCATGATAGCATACCAGCCTGCCGTGCGGTGATCTTTCCACACACTCCACCTAGTCAGATTTTAGAAACAACCCCAAAAAACCTTCACTTCACATGGTTACAAAATTACATTTATTACAGTATGCCTTTTCCATAGCAATAAAGTAAAAAGTCATACAAAACTCCCACATATCTAGCAACACCTCACCAGTCTCCCACAGATAGCCAAGATAACATTCCCCTAAGTTCCACTAGTTACCTAACTAGCAGAGGCATTTTTCTACAGGAAACCCAACCTTTGTTTCTTACTACATGTTACTAAAATGTAGAGGCTATGCTTTTAATGGCATCCCTGCTACCATCTCTTCTGCTGACTTACAGAACAGAACAAAAACCCAGGCTTGTGCAGTAACATCTACTGATGATAATGCTCCTCTCTTGCCTGATAAAGTATTTATGTATCTATATTTACAGTTCTAGATACTGGGACCTCCCCGAGCCTGGGTGTGATCTCTAACTGGAATTCAACATTTTTGGGTTTTTTATTTGATCTTAAGTGATTAAGACTAGTAAGCTTCAGCTCAACACATAAAACAAACCGACCAACCAAAAAATAAATATCATGACAAAGTAGAATCTGATGGATGGTCCATAAAGGAACGATATGAATAGGCCAGCAAGCTATTATTATTTACTCAATTTCATGACAACAAAAGTGGCCAATGAAATTATCAAGAATCAATAAAAAACCCCATTACTTTCCCCACATGACACATACTGAAATCCTAGAGACTACCAGAAATGTTGTTGAAGCCAAAATTTAGGAACTGTTAAAGCTAGTGAAGGATCCATCCACCGATGGATAAAGCAAAGGTTCAGATACAAACCTTAACTAAGAAAGTGTCTAAAGCAATGATTACTGGAAACAAAAAGAAGTGAGATCTTATTTCTAATTGACCATTGTGGGGGACAGACTCACTAGGCAGACCTTTATACAAGCCCAATTAACAGCCACAGATCAACTGTGCTGAATTCTGTTCTACAAAGATAGATTATCCCAGCAAATTTCCAGCATTGACAATGGCAGAATACACAAACAAACTTTATCACAGTTTGGGGTTATACCTTCTTCAAAAAGTCAGGAAAAAAAGCCAGGAAGTACAATCTTACAGCAATATAACACATTTTTAAAAACAGATGTGAAATAATACACGTGCATTTGTGTGGAAAAAAGTACAAAAACCCAGACTGGCTCACACATGCTAGCCATAGCCAAAATCTACTGCAATGGAAGAGCTGTGAGATCAATTCCAAAATTCAAATCTGATGCAAATTTCTGAAGACATTAATTTTTTATTTTTATGTGTGAGTTCTGTTAGGTCCCTGGAATATTTTGGCAGTTATTCATAAAGTGTATCAGGAACAATATTCAAATCTAGAGCTGTAGAGATGATAGAGATTTAAGGTCATAAGTACCAATGAAGAATTCTTGGAATTACTGTCAACTTGAGTGTTACTAAGCTATTGTAAAAATGTGGGCAATTACTACATGTGCTGACAGACTCAGGTACTTCTGTCTATTCAGACGTTGACCACTTCTGTGAGAAATTACATTACATGACAGAGTGAGTTTTGGAGAGAAATTGTTAACAGAAAACCCTATGAGAAATTTAATATGAGGCTTTGAGCTTTGCTAATCTTTCTTGATTTATTAATTAATGTGAACCACAAGTACACTTGCAAATAGGAGCTGAAAATAAAAATATCTTATACCTTTTCTATGTGCAATCTCGTAAATATGAGCATACATATATTTACCATGGAGCTCCAATATCCAAGGCCAGGCTGAACAGAGCTCTGAACAACCTGATTTAGTTGAAGATGCCCCTCCTCATTGCAGGTGGCCTTTAAAGGTCCCTCTCAGTCCAAACTATTCTATGATTCTAATAAGGTTACCCATGATTCTGCATGTGAGCAGCACTGACTTGGTAATGTCTCTTGAGTACAATCTGTTGCTACAGAGAGACTAATTACACCAAATATAACAAGATCCACTTAAAACAGGTTACATTGTTTGCCATTGTGGCTATTACTAAAAGCTCTTCTGAAATCTTACTAAGTGCTTTGAAACAGCTCTTGACGTTTAACCCTAAATTTATAACGTAAGTTTATACTCATGTGCCCTAATGCCAGCACTGCCTTTTATCTAGAGTAGATCATCTGGTGCGTTGCAATTTGTCTCTACAAATTGTTCCAGAGTAGGCAACTCTAATCATTTTCATTTTACATCTCCTTTCTAGTTATTTCTGTATCTTTAAATTGCTTTTCTCAAAGTTTGTTACCAAAGCCTTGCAAGCTCCTGAGGTCAAACTAATGGGCTTGTTTAAAACAAGCATTCCAGGTTTCTAAATCTCCCACAGGGCAGAGCAGCAAGACTGGCATTTTTATTACCAGGTCTATGAGTTTGTGTGTCAATTCTTATGTTACTCTGGAAACATCTAGTTTTCTTACTGGAAGATGTCTGGCTCAGGAGTACTGTTTTTACCTCAGATCTGCTTTTCCCACGTGCTCTGTCTCTTGCCTTTACCTCTACAATCAAGTTCAAAGCATTTCCTCATCCTAGGTGAGCTACAAGTCATTTCCAATTTTTCCGCCTTAGTTCAAAGTACGAAAAGTTCTATCTTTCCTTGATAGGTTCCCGGTTTTTGACAGGTAATACATCCATTTCCTGTAACATTATAGGTCACCTTACAAGCCGTAAGCTCACTACAATGACTGAGCTTCACATATATGAAGGACATCACACAATATAAGAGTCTACTTTATTATCTTTTACTTCTATAGGTTGAAACAGATATCCAGCTCAAAAGCAAATAACGAGTGCCTTTTTTGTTTAATAAAAAGACGTTTTTGGCATCATACTTTTGTGAGAAAAATTAATGCACACAAGCTGTGTTTTGTTTCAAGCTGATTTTATCTGAATGACAGCTAACAGTTAAAATAGTATCCTCCTATTTATACGGGAAAACCTTGAGATTTTCAACTCAGATCAGATTCAAATCCAAAGAGCACATTATTCATACACTTACACCAAGATTAATTTTAAATAAGGTTCCTCGTATGACCCTTTTCTCCAATATACCTTCAGAATAGTGAACACAGCCAGTGATATGCATATTGACAGCACTTTTCCAGTTTGCTTATGTATTATTACAAAAATAAGGAAACAAGCTATCAGAAGAGGAAACAATACTTAATCATACACAGTCCATTTTAAAAGGGAGGGCAAATGCCATATATTTAAATATACCTAACAAGCCACCTTTTGAATAACTGAAAAACAAGTTGCCCATCCAATCCTTTAAACAACTAGTTTTAATTTAACTATAATTGCCCTATCCCCCCAATCACTTCATTGTGCAGCTCCCCACAAGGAGCTCTAATCCACTCACCACAGACAGAGCCTCGCACTAATCTCCTTAAGTGTGGTCTCTCGGGGAGGTAGCGGTATTTGCATCCAAAGATACTGAGGTTTGACGTGTGATCTCCAAAGAAGCGGAGCTGACGGTATCTCTCCCCACAACGGTAACAGAAATTAGTGTTACACTGTGAACAGGTCATGTGGTCACATCCTTCAGTTCTCTGGATGTGGATCTGTATCAGCACAAGGAAAAAAGAAATATTATTTTTTCCCCCCCTTCCTAAGCACAGGAAAGTGGGCACTACCCAGGGCAGTTCATGTGCCAGATGAAAAGAAGCTGCGAGCAACCACCTGCTAAGTCTGTATTTGCATTAATTAATACTGCAGCTGGCTTAGGACAATTATGGTTTTCTGAGGCATGTTTCAGAGCATTAAATATAAGTTCTATTGTTTCCAGATTCTCATTTCCTACACAATCCTCCTTTTTTGTTTAAATGCTCTTTGTATCAGATGACAATTTTTGCCCTTACTGAAATGCTGGTTTTATTGCTGAAGTAGATAAAAATAAAAGCAACACAGTGATATAGTTATGAACTCTGTCTGACCCTTCCACAGATGGATTTCCCTCTTAGGCCACCTGTGGCTCCACTCCTTTTTCCATCACAAATTGATCTGGCATTTCGTAATAAACACCAGAAAGACACTGCTGCTACAGTGCATGATTTGAGAAGTACAGATGCTTCTTCCTTCTTAAAAAAAATCCACAAACTATGAGTGGAATAAAAAATTACACCAAACTTGCATGATACCCACACGCAGCATGAAACAGGGCTGCCCGGTTCTAAAGCCATCCTTCTACTGATTGCCTGCATAAATAGTTCCCCATCCTGCATTCCAAGACCATATTCCACAGTGGAATAGTAGCTAGCCTAATAATTGAGGTTGAAAGTGATGCTTGGGGGTCATCTATTTTAACCCCTAACTCCAAGCTGGGATAACTCCAGACAGATCAGATTGCTCCAGGTTTCATCCCACTAGACTTAAAAAAATTTCCAAGCATTGGTATGTCACAGCCTCTTTGAGCAACGTATATCATGCTTCACCATCCTCCCTGGGAATACTTTTTTCCAATTACACCCAATTTGAATTTCATCTGTTGAAACTTGCAACAGATAAATCAATGCCTCCTGAAACTCCTATACTTACCTACACGTACTAATTTTGCAGAGAGGTAGAGGCAAAGACATGGCATGAACACTCAGCGGCCCTGCAAGCACCAGAGACACTCAAAGCTCAGCGAGCTCCAGAGAAGCTTGAGGGATACCCCAGGAGTCACATTCTTGAGAGGGTCAAACGCATTTGTTCCTTGCTGTTGATCAGGTGTGATCTGCGCTCCCACCTGGCTCACCCAAACATCTACTGAAATTGGCACTTTATAGAAATTATAAAGTATGTAACAAAACGATGCTTTCCACCTGCAACACTTGTAAAGGAGTTACGAAGGTAACAGCAGTTCCAGATACACCTCCTAGTATCCCAATGCCACAGTAGTGATCTCAGGATTTGAATTTCTGTGCTTTCAAATGCTGCTTTTATACAAAAGAGGGGAAAGTCATTGACAGAAGAGAGAAATGGGCTATTAAAAAAAATGCTTTCTAGTGGGCAAGTATTGTAGTAGACTTAAAATTTGTCTGACCAAGCAAACATCCCCCCTTACCCCAAGGAATTCTGCTGTATTACAGGTGTCCTGTATTCCACAAGCAACTGAAAAAACACCATTGCTGACAAGCTTTTATAAGCCACTTGACTTCAAAATTTTCACAGTTAAGCACTGACAGCAGGCAAAGTAGAAAGCTAAGTGGACCCAATATTAGACTAACTTAAGCATAATTTAAGAAAATGTACACTTTTTTCTAAAAGGGACATTACATTGTTTGACTTCTTACTTCTCGGATAACACATGAAAAAAAAGTTGACTCCACTTATGGAGCTGTGGTTTATTTACTGTATTTCCTCAGTTTAACTTGAACTGAAATGAAGGAATTTTAATAGTGACTTGAAGTACTTTGACAAATTAACTTTAAAATTTATTTCAAATTAACTTTTAAGGGGACAAACTCAGACAGTAACTATACAGACTTTTGTAATTTAAAGGGTAATCTTCCTCATTTGCTGATTCTACGTTAAAAATGTGAGGGAACTAGATTTTGTGACTAATGAGAATTAACTGGTTGCTTTATTTTCTTTTTGAACCAAGACTGTTGAATTCTCCTCTCTCTTCTGTAATTTACCAACCCAATGAAGTTACCATTGATCCTCATTGTAATTCTGTAGAATCCTAGAACCTATAAAAATCCTAGATGCAAATCAAAATTACTACACATTTCAAAAACAAATGAATTTTTATTAGTAGTAAGAACTTCAAGCAGATGCTAGCAATAGCCGTTGACATTCTACCATTCATATCTTTCAGAAATATCTACCTCCTAGAAATTGTCTGCCATCCTTCTACCCATCCTTTCCTGAAAGCCTCCCAGCTCCAGTTAAATCATGCATTACTGCTGGATCATTTGTCAATCTACTTGCTTCTGCTCTAAATCCTCCAGACATACTGTCCTCTTGAAACATGAAAGAAGTTGATAAGGATTTATTTTCCTACAGACAAATATTGCAACTACATGCACTTCATGTTTGCTTCTTTAGAAAGCAAACCATAAAAATATTTTAGTAGATACTCATCTGCACATATAACTGTCTTCAAATGCTGCGAATCTGGAACAACCGGCTGTACTTGCCTATACTTTTTCATTGCAAAACCTTTCCTTTTTTCCAGTGAGTAAAGACTTGATTAAAAAAATGAAGTAAAAAATCCCACAAACCTTAGATGCAGGGCTTGGACTCCCTATCACATGCTTTGTAGACTGACAATGCCAGGTGAACTTTGTATCATTTGGTCAGGCTGCTTTCAAGCCCAAGACATGACATCTCACCAGATCAGCTTCATCTCCGGTTCACATGGGCATGCCTCTGTGCCCTCCAGATAATCCACTGACAGAGATGGATTACAAATCTATAGGTTGAGAAAGCGATCGCCAGCGGCTCAGGTATCACGAGTGTTCCTGCTCTGCTGACAGCAGCACGGCGTACAGGAGGCAGGAACGCAGGGGAACGCGCGGGGCCAGGAATGCCGCTGGCCGTGGGAAGCGGCGGCTGTGCGGGGCCAAGGGCTGTGTGGCTGGAGGCTCCCCTGCAGCATGGCCAGGGCAGAGGGAGCAGCACGGCTGCTGCAAGCCCAGTTTCTGCCTGCACACACGCAGTCAAAGTACAGGATTCATCCCTCACCCACAGCCTGTTCAAAACCAAAGATGTGCACTCACCTTAGAGAGGAAGGTTTAGCCATTCAGAAACCCAAGAATAGCCTCCAGAACAACAGGGGTGAAAACCAGACACCAAGGGCAAACACATCCAGTTCACAGTCTTAAGAAGACAACTGCAATAGCCCAGTGGCTATTTCAGACCCTCATTTTATCCCCTTCCGCATGCTACATGCCTCCTCATCGAAATCCTCTAGGGAAATCACTGCCAAGAGTTCTCAGGATGAGGGGCCATGTCTCCTCAACCCCTGAAGAAAATCTGCATAGCTTTATCCCTCTGTATACAAACAAGGACTCTTCTCCCTCCAGAGAATGAGAATTAATTTGCAGAGTGCTTCCAAAAACTATGCCCTGCATTATTTGATAATGCTTATATGAATCAGAACAGATAAGGAGTACACACTCCTTTATATGCTTGTTCCTAAATCTCTGCTGCTGTTCAAAGCCTTCCAAGCTAGAGCTGCTATGTGGCATTTCCTCAGATAGTGCTGCTTTTGAAATCTGTGGTAAGATAACACCAACATGATGTATTTCCTTGATTTGCTGCACTGTAAAAACAGTTGTGGAAACAAAGACATTTTGCTGCAAACATATCAAGAAATTGTAAAAAATAACCCCTTAGAAGAGTACTGGAGAAAGACAAATGTTATAGATTTTGGCAAATGACATCAAATAACATGTAGCGAATTTGCACTTATTAGCCAGCTTACTCTAGAACAAGACCAGCACTTTTTGGGCAAGTCTTGTTGAGAAAAATGGTCTATACTGACACTCAAAACAGTGTATAGTACATCTGGAAAAGGCTCTATTAAGACAAAAAAATAAATTGAAGATACATTTTTAAAAAAGCAGCATTTTTCTGTATTTCTGTACTGAACACGGTCACAACACGAATCTAAAATTAAGCATTTGGACAGTGTGTAACATTTTTATTATCTTATGTAAACACATCTTGGAGAGACCAGGTAAATATAAGCTATTCCTGTTAGATGTGCTAAAGCTGTATCCAACTATAGGAAAAAGTAATCAAGTTTTAAGCTTAACAGCCCCCACTATATTCACATTACAAAGGATTACGTTCTTTCAAATCACTTACCCAAACCAGGGAAATACTCATATTTGCCTGACAATCTGCCTCTGTAAAGCTGACGATCATACCCTGTGTTTTTTTTTTTATCACACCCTGTAAGTGTGTTTTGATTTTCTCACTTGCAAGCCCAGACAAGATAATGCATTTGATTTCTCCATGGTACAGCTAAAAAATCTGTATGTGTATGTATCTATATGTATAAATATTTATCTCCAGAAGCTACCTATAAAATATGGTCACAGTTTGCACAGTAATCAGTATCATACACCAGTAATTTTACATATTACTTCAGTAAAGAAATTGTACCTCTACTGAAGTTTCTACCTTTGATTTCCGTTACTTTCAGTTTTAGTGTACAGAAGAAATACTAATATCTTCAGACATAATTTAATATTGACTTTCTCTCAATCTGTTAGCCAACTTTGGCTGCTGCAAATTTTCAATTAAAATATGACAGAGGTTAAAAAAAACATGTTTTCACTTGAAACATAGGCTCTAGAATATGGCCCTAGAAAATGGATAAATCAAATAGTGTGTTACAAATTATTTTCTGTCACTATTTTATTTGGAAATAGGATTATCATCTGATTCAATGCTATTTTTTATATATTAGATATTATTTATATCTATAGGCTTTGGAAGGAGGGATGGATAAGAGAGAGAGGCAGAGAGCTAATTAGATCTAATCCACCTGACTTCAAATTGTTAACTGTCAGAATGCTTATCCCCACATGCCCAAACACCTTGTAAAGATTTGATGAAGAATACTGCTTAAGATGTATTTTTTTAACTGCTCAAAGATGTAATTTTTTAACTAACTGCTGGCTAAGTGGGACTTTTGATTACTTGCAGGTTATAGATTTGATTTAAAAATAAACAGTATGTTGAGACAAACATTTTGGAGACTGTAGGCAGGAAGAACTTTTTTCACCTCTGAAGAAGAAAGTGTCAAGAGTTGGGGTAGCAACACAGTTTAATAAAAGGTTGAATTCCCTCTTCAACATTCACTTGCAGTGCCACATTACCAGGAAGGACTTAAGAGAGGTTCTTTTTCTGCGCTAGTTTCATAAGTTTTCATACTGCCTCCCACCATGCAGGAGGCTTTATTTTCCTTTGATTAAGAAAGAAACCTCAAGTATTTTTTAAATTAGCAGCCAAACTCAAGCAACTTCATGCTTCAGAATTAGCAACAAGCCATGTAAGTTTCAAGTGTCCAGCCTTTTCTTTTGAAGATGGTGAAAAGAGCTGACTATTTAAACGTGGCATTTTAAATTTTAACTTATGCAGGCTAAATGTTGGACTTCGGAGTTTTCGTTCCTTTCTCTTTCCAGCTATCAGGCTTCTTACCACTCCTGTTTTTCCACATTCATATTTTATTGCTTGGTCCACTTGCTTAATTTTTTGGACAAATTATTTCAAGTTACATCATTCCCATTGTCATAAAATCTGAACCTGGACACAAGTCAAACAATTAAAATCAAAACGCATACTTCTTCCCACTCTAAATGGAACCTAAGTATTTTACTCTAAGACTTCCCAGAAAGTGAACACTTTTAAAACTGACTTAAACCTATCAACTCTTTACCAAAAAGCAAGCTGCAAAAATTCTGTTAAAAGGTCACATGTGTGCAGGAGGAAGGGTAAACAACCAGCTGCTGATTTCAGAGCTTTCCAATTTTACCCAGTGTTATGAAATTTTTCCATTTCAAGCTATGGCATCCCAGGCATTGCTTTCTCAAAGACCAAAATATGACACCTAGGAAGCTGGTGAACATTTTCTTATTTGCACAGTAAAATATTCAAAGTATGACAGATACTTTGTACATTTATGAGTATATCTTCCCATTCAATATTCATTTTCTACAAAACACTCCAGTGTTGACTTACTACTCTGTTGGTAGCTATGAAAAAAGTAGCGACAAACAAATTTAACAAATTTAAGAGCACCTTTCATTAAGGGCAATTGGGGCAGGAGTGGGCAGGGCTGCTGCATCTCATTTGAGTAGTGGGAAATACTTCTCATCTCCAAAGGGATTGATGATATTTTTAGGGTGTGGAACTGCATTTGAGTGCTGAAAATTAATAATGAGAAAGACTTCAGAGATTCATCTAGGTTGGAAAAGACCTCTGAGATCATCAACTCCAACCTTTGATCACCACCGTGTCACCTGACCACGGGCACTGTCACATCCAGTCATTTCTTGAACACCTCCAGGGTTGGTGACGCCATTAGCTCCCTGGGAGCCCATTCCAATGCCTAATAATGCTTTCTGCAAAGGAAATCCCTCCTGATGTCCAGCCAGAACCTCCCCTGGTACAGCTTGATGCTATGCCCTCTTGTCCTGTCACTGGTTGCCTGGGAGAAGAGGGCAACCCCCACCTGCCTACACCCTCCTTTCAGGTGGTTGTAGAGAATTAAAACGTTCCCCCCTCAGCCTGCCTTTGTCCAGGCAAAAAGGAGGCTCAGGGGAGACCTCAGTCACTTCTCACAGGACATGTGCTCTAGGACCCTTCACCAGCTTCACTGCCCTTGTCTGGATTTGCTCCAGCATCTCAATATCCTTCTTGAAATGAATAGCCCAGAACTGGACAGAGCACACGAGGTGTGGCCTGTGAAGTCCCATCCTGAGGTACAACTTGTGAAGAAGTAACATTCAATACTACAAAACTAACAGTTTTGACAACTCTTAGTTTCCCTTAGTTAACTTGTTGACAGAGTATTTCCAGCCTTACTCCAACATCAAAAGCACACAAACTGTCTGGAAAACCTGACAAAGGGCACTGTATTTCCCTAAAGCTTTCCATTTCTTCAAAGCTTTATTTTAGGATTAATTTATACTGTAATTAATTAACTCAAATATTTCTATGATTCTAAGCATACATCAAAGTCCCGTCTTGATAATTTCCATAATGTTTCTTTTACATGCAGACGACAGTGCAGGAACCAGCAAAAACATCTGACCTGTTTTTCTCAATGGGTTATAAGAAACTGCACAGCAAGTGTGGATTTCATTTTCAATGCTTAGCAGAAGCTGGAAATATTTATTTCATATGTACATTTGAACAGTTTGAAGGTACTACCTGCAAGCCAAGAGAGAGCAGCTCACCTTGCATTTTGGACACTTCTGGGCATTCCTCTGCCCATGTTCGATTTCGTTGGCCCAGTGACGTAACAGCTTGTCTCCCTTCTTGTATTCTTTGCAGTTAACACCTTCATGCCAGGGAGAGTGGCACTTGAAACACCAGACAAATTGGCAAGATGGACACTGGATCTGTATAAATGAGAAAACAGCACACATTTGCAAGCTGGGTGCTGATACAACTAGAAAGCCTGTTTTAAAAATCAATGCTCTTCAATTAAGAGTGGCTGCCCAGCAAAGATCTAACATGTTTTGAAGGCTGTGTTTCAAAAACACAAGAAGTTGTACAAGCTAGCTTGTTCTTTTCCTTTTTAAACAAGAAAAAACACAGAAGCAATTGCTAAAGCTGGGAAAGGCTGTAATCAAATGAAGCACAAGTAGCTTGGTTTAATCACATGCACTACTTCCCAAAGCGATTGTGTGGCTTAACTGACAAAAGGCAGCATTCAGAAAGCTTATTCAATTGCCTCCAATACATTTATGAGAGCACCTAAAAATGAGCTGACAGTTTTCAGTGCAGTGGATCTTTTCCTAGGAATAAACTGCATTGCCAAGGCTATTACAGAAAGTACTTGGTTTTCTGAAGGGGCTCTGCAGAACTCAGCATGGATTATAAAGCTTATGTTAGAAATGGTCCTGGGAAAAGGGGCCATGAGCAAGGCTCTCATCCAAGAGCCACAACTTCCAACGGGAAGTCAGGCACCTCCTTTTCGCTCTTGATTGCGTCAAGGCAAGCTGAGGCTGTGCCAAACAGCCCACTTGCTACAGGACCACACCTAATGGCAAAACCCACAAGCCATATTCAAATTGAGAAAGGATCTATTCTTTCCACTCCCTCAGTTTTAAATCATTGTGCCAAACAGGTACCATCGTCATCATGTCTTCTTCCACAGCCTGCATATTTTTTTTTACAAAAAGCAAAGGCAGCTGCTGTGTTTGCAGAAGCAATAAACAGAGGCACCACTGCAGCTGCTTATCTGACAAAAGACAGGCCTCTAGCCTGAATCATGACAAAGGAAAGCAAGAACTAGACATCACATTAGACTCAGGAACATCCAGGCTCCTGCAACATATTCACTTTGGCTGTGCTTGGCAGCAAAACATCTCAGCTGCTCAAGCGACTGCTGAGCCCTGTCCACCATCTCCAGTTGCAATCCATGTCTGGCACTGCCCTGGCTTTGTACCCAGCTGATGGAAAGGACTGAGCAATTCAACCAGCCAAACCAAGGGTTTTTGGTTATAACTCTGTCCAGACTTGGTTCACCACCAAACCACAGAAACATCTATGATGACGATGCACGGTGTGGGGGTGCTTCTCAGGAAACTACATCTGGAGTGTAGTCACATGTGAAGTCCCCAAAACATATTTCTCAAGCTGTGACTCCCACCAGGGGCTGTGCCCTCCTGTTGAGTTATGACAATTGGCATTATGCTTGACTATAATTAAGTGTACACAGTAGGTGCTCTGATCTCCCTTACATATTTTGCTGGGGCTAGCCAAAATTACTTACACATACAATCACTGCATCTTGTTTAAAAGGAAACAAGACATGAGGACTGAAACATGTAGATTACAAACATTATTAGTTTTTACCTGAAAACTTGTCCAAGGCCATGATAAAGTATAAAACAAAAGCAATACAAAATAGTGCGCTTTCTCAAATTTAATGAGTCAGTGGCCAAGATGCTGAATCAATGAAAATATACTAACTTGCATCTCTGCCTCCCAATTAAGTCTTTTAATAAAACCAGTTTGACAGAAAGGAAATTTCCTGCTCTGAGGAACCTAAAGAATATACACATATATATACATATTGCTACTAACCAAACTAAGACTGAGCACTGATCACTGTTTATGCAGTAATTTAAAAACCAACATGCACAAGACATCTAACCTATCCTAACCCATATCACTGTATCTATCTTTCTTCCTTTTTCTCCCCCACTCCCTCCCTGCATTGAAGTCTTTCAACAACACATGTCACAGTTCTACTGCTGGGAAGACAGATTCTAGCAAGTATCATATTGTAGGGCTCAGTATTTCTTATGCCTCAGCCAAAGATGGAGCTTGTAGCCACAAGTGTTCTACAACCTGAAAACTTCTATAAGTTGCAGTTTCCAGACATTTGAGATAGAACACAGTTGTTCAAAAGTACAAACCCAAATCAACAGTCAGGAATCCGCAAGTTAAAGCTTCTTCCTTGAAAAAAAAGGCAACATAATTTAAAATACAAGTTCTGTGGGTTTGATTTTGTTTGGTTTGTTTTTTGATGAATCTGAAAAATTAATTGCATACTTAATCTTTCTATATAAATGTAGATAAGTGACAGCAATACAGCAGCCACCAGGATATATATTTAAACTTACACACGCACACTGACATCAGGTGTTTTTAAATACATTAATCAGAAAGTACTGAAATACAGGATGAGGCTATAACCACAGGAACTCAAAATAACATTTCTTACCACAAATGGCCCTTACTGAACTAGTGAGAACTCTGTGTTTCATTACCAGTTTCCTCTTCCACCTGTCACCCTGACAGCACCTTCCTCAAAACTGAGCTTGTAAATAGTTTTTACATTTTGAATGGGCCATTTCATTTCTCTGCGGGTTCAATGCTTCCTGAGCATAACTGAAGCAAGCAAAGAAAACTATGTCCTTTAAGCAGCTATGAACCTTATTTTTCTTGGAACTAGTGGCTGCAAAACAAACCTCTAAAACCATTCAAACTTGGATGAAGTGTGATGCCCCTGTGCTTAAGAAACAGAAACAGAACAGAGCAATTACAGCAGTCTTTCACATTCATATTCCACTTTTTCTTTGCTTTTTTGAAAGAAAAGTCAAATGAAATCATGAAATCATCATAGCAAGGAGACAGAAATGCTATCTACATATGATTAAACCAGTAAAATATAGTCCAGCAAAGCAGACAAACTATCTGCAAAACAAAACATTAACCTTGTGTTTTTGCAAATATGTTTTTCCTCACACAGACATTTTCCCACTTATTTTATGATTTCATTTTTTGTTGATGAGAATTGAAAGGATGGATACATACATAAACTTCTATGCCATCTGGAGTTCAGCCTCTTGAAATAGAAAAGATGACACAACTTTGTGTTCTAACTCTCTTGGTTCTCAGCTTTCTGAAACACTGACCTTTGAGGCTAACGTTTTCCATTTTCTTAGCAAGCCTCTTTACTGAAAGCTAGTTTATCAGTTTCCTCACCTCACACGAAAAGACTTTTCAAAACTGATAGATTATTTCAACACAAAACACAACTCAATGTGACCCGATGATAACAAAACTGACTGCACATGAAGAATATTCCTAAAACCCAAAGGCACAAAAAGCTTATTGGGATTTTCTGCTGCTTGGTAGAACAGCAGCTATATGACAGGATGGCTAAATTAATTATGCAATTAACTGATTACATGAATTACAGTCTTTAGCTGAGGATACTGTCACATTATTTTAAAATAAATATGGGCTCCAGCCAAAACAGCTTCCTCCTTCTCATCATCAACTCATTCCCTCTCTTGAAACAGCTGAAAATAAGCAACAACAAAACAAACAAATTGTATCCCATTAGGGCTGATCTTTGATCCAGCTCTCCCTGTGACACCAAAACATCAACATAAGCAAAAGCAGGCTGCCAGGAATGAACAAACAGCTGAGAGCCCAGCAAAATCACCACATTGGCAGCAGCTGAGGCTCAAGGTAGATTGAAGCGATGTATAGCCATGAAGATATCTGCCACTTAAAGTAAAAATCTGATCCAAAAATGTGGAGCTAACAGATCAGCTTTATCACAACATCTCTTCCAGTACAAATTCCTGCAAGTTCCAGAACAACTTTCAGAAACTCTTTAGCAGTTCAAAATAAAGATAATTTGTGTAACAACTGCATTGAGAAAACATTTACATTTGCAAACCCAAGCACTCAAGTTCCCCTTTTATGTGATGTGTATCTCTTGACAGAACTGAACATGAAAACTTCATTACGAATCTCACAGAGCAGATTATTGCTTCTCCATGGCAAGTGGCAGGTCAAAACACTAACCTTAACAGGCCAGAGCTGTTAAGGTTAAAAGCCAGAGCTTCCTCACAGAACAAGCCTTTTTACTCACTCTTGTGAAACCTTTACCTGTTCTGTGCAAAGGAGCTCAGCCAGCAATTTTTCAGTTTTTGCCCATTTCCACTGCACTATTTGCATAACAGCTCTGAACCGAACAAACTGAAGGTTTGTTACTCTCAATTCAGGGCCTATTAGAGGGGGCAAGGAAATTTTCAGAGATAATGCTGGATCCACTTGGGATAGAAATATTTTATATAGAAAATTAAATAGTTCTCTTGCTGTTCTGTGTGGTCCCAAGTGGCACTAATGGTAGAAGAAAGGCTTGGATAGCAAATTCTCCATAACTTTGCTGCCTCTTTATATTTCATGTTATTTGTAATTTTAAGTACTGTATGAAATTTTAGAAATGGCATTAACATTTTTAAAGTGTCAATTCAAATAAAGTCTTGGATTTTAGAGTGCTTTCCCCTTGCAGTATATAAAAGAGTGAGTGTACTGACTGTGCTGTGATCCTACCAGGAGGTTTGTGCTTATATGTTCCCCACACATGACTCAGTTCTCTTGAAGCCAACACTTGCAGTACTGGTGCAGAACTCATCTGGTGCAACTGCTCTTTATATTAGCTGCATGTGAATAGGGCAGCCTCAAAAGCCTCCAGTCAGATGTCTCCTATGCTATACACAAAATACATCTTCACCTCCAAACAGCTTAAAATTCAAGACACAATAGGTACCTGTAATCAATCACATGAAAACCTAAGTAAACAGATATTGGTCCATAGCTATGTGTGTATGTAAATTATTCACATATATTCCATGTCATATATAGTCATCTTTTTAAACCTTCTCCCTGCAATGAAACTTCTCCTTGGGCTAAGCGTAAAATAAATCACTAAAACTGTACCTACATCAGAAAACAATTGATGTTCAAGGAGTATGCTGAAGCCCTGTGGACCACAATCATCCATACCACTTGCCAGCATTTCCCCCATTATATTTCTGACTGGCATCAACTAAACATTCTTCCATGCAACACCAGGGCTCAGCTCGAAAGATACATTTTGCCAGAGTCTGTTGCCAGGAGATTTAAGCTCTGCAGATCACAGGTACACACACTGAACCACCACATGACCAATGAACTGCTCCTGGCTTGCACTATGCATCACACAGCCTCCCATACCTTCCCACTCTGGTTTGTAGGATAGCTGGGAACATTTTAACTGTAGCATTTGAACTCACAGAAGAGCAGTGGTTACGCCCTGAAAAATGTTCTCAAATCTGGCAGGCCTGTGATACAACAGCTGCATCACCAATGACCCACACTTGTGGGACACTAACAGCCTCTGACACCTTAAGAGAGGTAGATGCCAAAGCAATACAAGCTCTGATCTACTCTGGATTACATCTGATGTGTGGTGATGATGAAACAGACGGGTGAAGGAGAATAGCTTTGGTCAGAAGGAATTTTACGGGCAGTTTCAAATCTTTTCCACCTCAATGTTAAGATGACAAAAATTTGAAAACACTGAGTCCAACAGAGTGTGGCATGTAATTCATGCCCTACACAGATATGCACAAATAGCTCATAAACCAGAATTAACTTTAGAAACTTTTCAACTACAATGAATACACAACCTTACGCCTTTTCATCTTCATACTGGGCTGAATCTTACGCTGTGTAATTAGGGCTATCTAAACAGTCATCTAAACTCCTACTGAGGAGAACTGGTTTGTCCAGGAAAGGCCAGCTCAATCATTACATTAACCACAACAAACCTAATAACCGGACGGAAAACTATCACAGAACATGGAGCTGCAGATAACTGCTGTGTTCTGGAACTTAGACGGACTTTCTTGCTTTTTGTCTTTGATTAAAATCACAGTATGAGCAACTCTTCCATGAAAAGAAATGCTGTAGAAATGTGTTTTTTCCACCCTCTATTTCTCAAAGCTCTGCATTGTGAATGATGAGACTACAGTAATGTATAACCTCTGGCAAGGGTGTGAAGAAATCAGAATCAACAAGCAGGACAGACAACACCTCTATTACTACAGAAGAAGCAAAGCCAACAGCCTAACATCACAAATGCTCGGAACTCACTCACCCAGGGTTTCAGGGAAAACTTAAGTCATGTACCTAAAATTATCGATTATAGTGATAACTTCCCTTTCCCAGTCCCTTCTGACGTTGACTACACTGTTTGCATGTCAGAAAGAAAATACTCTCTAAATTAAAATGTATGTCAGGACAAAATTATGGCACCTACCAAAAAAAAACCAACAACTTGAACTGTTAGAAGTCAATTATGTACTTAATCAGTGATGTACTACAGGTTCACATTCCTAATCACAGCTTGCACACAGCTCCAGTGAAACAAAAAAGTTCATTTGATGCTCACCAAATGCTGTCCTACTTTTGCAGTGCCATCTAACCCACAGCCCCGGCAAGCATGCTCACTTTGTATTTGTTCTCCAATTTGGCGGGGGTAGGAATGTGGCCTCTCCTCCGGAAGGTTGTAAAGTGCTTGCACTGAGGGCATGGCTTGGTGCTGGAGTCAATGCGGCTGAGTTCCAGGAAGTATTTATACTTGATGATGTCATCATGGGGCAGGTTATAGAGGACAGTTGTTTCATCCAGGTGTTCGCTGCACTCTGTGATGGGGCATTTTATATCTGCTTGTCCCAGTTGCACCTGCATATGAAAAAGAAGGATAAGGTCTGTATGACCTTCTGCTCAGAAAAGTTAAGCAAGCATTGGTGAATTTTGTGAGGAAAATGAACTTCAAATACTGTAACAATCCAGAGACTACCTAGTTTATCGTCTTGAAATTATTTAATTTGTGCTTGTTGGAGTTACACCAAGCACACTGCAATTTTTCCAGAGAGCATTTTCAAATCCCAACAGGAAAGCTAATTACCCTGACAACTGCAGTTATTAAACATATTCTCTCAGTGTCTGTACCATGGCAATATACACCACATAACCAAATACAAGTCCTCACTAACAACACTCACCCAGTACTCCATACTTTGGGTGTAATGGTCAGTGCACCACAGCCATGGCTCACAGAAGGTGTGAGAAAGCAGACAATGGAAACATCTGCATACTGTTTCACTGCAGAACAACCTCGGAATCACAGCACAGAGAAATTAAAAGTCAATTTAGGATCAGCAGCTCTGACTGAAGAACCCTGAGCTGGCTCCTGCTCAGCACACTCAGTGCCTCTGCAATCTGCTTTTAAGAAGATCCTTACATGCCATACTGCACATGCAGGAAATTTTTGTTGAACTTTGGGCTGGTCAAGCTTAAAAATTTCTCCAGAACTCAAGAGTTAAAAGTTTTAAAAAAACACACACCACAACAACAACATTAAAAAACCTTAATAAAAACCAAACCAAAAACAGACAAATAAACAAGTTTGAGGTTAACAGAGCAGAAACTGCTTCTATCTAATGAGTCCTGATGGTCCCAAGTTGATCCATATATTCGGATATCCACAGCATGTTTCTAGAGCTCCAGGATCCAAGAACTGTGCTGGACCCAGAGCTGCACCCTTCACGCTTGGCAGGCTTGAACTGCTCGGACTCCATGCCAAAACAGCAGATCCTACTTTGTCTGGGAGCACCAGAGCTGCATTTGCTTGGCAGTGGGCCCAAGTTAATAAACCCTGCTGGATCCTGAGAGTCTGCAAGACCCAGCTAGAGCATGTTTGTGTCTGCCCCAAGTAATCTTGAATGAGTGAGTTTTGACTGGACAAGTGCAGCTGACCACCAGTTCAACTCCTTCCTTACTGAGTATCTCCATGAAGAGAAAAAGGGTGCAACCAGCATCTTTCCAGAAATTACTATTTGAAGGTTGCCAAGTTTGATTTCCCCACGCTGCTTATTTTTTAACATGCCCAATTAGAGAAACCTGCTGAACAACACAGTAAATAAGAGAAACACCTCAGATTTGGAAGCAGATCTCGTTGCTGTATAGTGGTACCAGAAGACACAAAGACTCCACTAATGCAGTATTTCATCTAAAAAAGGAGGGCAAAACCCTAAAAAGCAAGCTGTCATCGTTGCTTCAGCAACTGAGCCACAGGGACGGTACTGAATGATAATTTGTTTGGGAACCAGAGGATTAGAAGAGCTATGGTATACATGGTATCAAACCCACTGATCATACTGATTTCAAAAAACTTCCTACTGCACTACCTCTATTCTCTCAGCAACATAGCTACCACTCAGGAGAGCAAAGAGATTTGGTATATGTTAGAGACAGAAATGCAGGGTGTGGATAGTGGCAGCAAGTCTCAGACCTGAGTATGGTGGAGAACACCTCAGCAAGCTATCACTGCCATGGTGACCTAAGCAGCCTTGGCTCAAGACACACGCAGGTGAGGATGGAGGCAAATCCGTCTGCAGTATGGAGGAGAGGCAGCTCTCCAGTAATACACCCATTCTTAGGAGGGAAATTCCCCACATTTCATTTCCAGCTCTAAAAGGTGGGCAGAGTTCTGCCACATGCAAAACAACGCCAGGCTCAGTTTGGCTTTTACACGGATGAGTGTAAGTACAGAAGAGTAAGTACTCAAAGGCATTAAAAAAAACAAAAACAAAAACAAAANCCCCAAACCTCACATACTACATGTTGGAGAAGGCCAACATTTTATACCTGATTCACCTGTAGCAGCATGTAGAATTGAAATCAAGCATACAGACCACTGGACTGTTCTCAGAAGAATCAACCAGTGCATCAAGGAGCTGTACTTAAAAAGCAGATGACAATCAGTACAGCACTGCAGGACACAAGCACACTGAACTAAGAGAACAATTTGCTACAGAAACACAAAAAGTTATTGCACCAGGATTAGCATCAGCTTTTGTTTAGACAAGTATAGCTACACTTCAGACCCAAACAGTCAAATTAATTCCACCTATGACTACATCATCCAAAAAAAAAAAAAATTGAGCATCAAGGAGTTATTAAAAGAGCTGTATCTTTTTGCCAGGAGTGAACAAAGCTACAATGGAACAGCACTACAAAACGAGAAGGTGCAGCGCATCTGACAGTACTTAAGCATTGCTTATATTAAATGTTAGTTAAAACAAATCTGCATTTATAAAACCAAGGAATACAAAGCTCAACATTTTCTGTACTTCATGCCCACACAGAATATGATTAATATATGTGGTAAGAGTCAGGTGTGGTTTCAGTGTTTATTTTGAAAATATGTTTTACACCCACTTGAAATAAATAATTTTTAACCTCTGTAATAGTTTCAGCTTTTCAAGCTGGGCAAACACTGAGCCCTTTCCTGTGTTTTGGATGGGACTGAAGTGAACAGAGCTGGCTTGCTTATTAGCAGTAACTTCAATGGAGCCTTGTCCTACCAAAACAGCCTATCTTTGTGCATCAGCAACTGATGGAAGTATAGCTTTAGACGTAGCCTGTTAGGCTACCTGCCGCCATGGACTCTGGACATGCTACAGAATGAGAAAGGAAAAACAAAATAAAACAATCTCTTACGACATTGGTAGAAATAACTAGTTTTATTTTTACCTTCTATTTACTTTTGTTTTGAAGAGCCTTATCCCTTCAATATTAGCTTCTCACAATGTCAAACTCCCAAGTTTTAAGAAAACTACTGTGTATTAAGAACTTCAGAACCCTCAGTATACAGAACAGCATGATATATTTTCACACCATGAGGAAGGACTCATATGTCTAAGAGCAGCTGAGCTGCAAGCTGTGTTAAATGTCAGGCAGCATCCAGCTCTTATACTCAGTTGTGCTACACTTCTGTAAAGCACCTCAGGAGGGGCTAATCTGCTTGCAATTCAGGAGAAAGCCGACTCTAGCTCCTTTCATCCTACAGAAAGATAACATTTAGATTCCGAAGAACAGTACGTACCTCCTCCTGCCAATTCTTGACATTTTATTTTAAGAGTGTTTTTACTTTGTGGGGGGGCGGATAGGGAGGAGAAAGGGTGAGTGGGGAACAGAGACAGACACACACAGACACTACATTGATTTACTTACTGCCCAAGAAACCAATGATACCAACAGAAAAAGATGCCATGATACTTCAAGTCAGAAAATCATTTCCACACCCTGAGTCTTCTTTTAAAGGAAATCCTTGTTAACTACATAGAAAGCAAAGTCCAAACTAGACCAGTAAAGCCCTGATTTATATCTGCCATTTGGCCTGCCCCAGGCTGGATGTAATGTAACATTTGCAGGCTGTACTTGTGCTGCTGTATTGCAGCTATATTCCTTAAAGAAGGGGCCATTCTATTTATAAAGTATATGTACAAACAAGTATTTTCTAACTGAAAATTCACTCAGTTTAGATATACACATACTTAATTGCTCTTACTTCTTAAAAAGCTGAAAGTGAACATGGCCATGCCAAATACACGCTTCTGTAGAGAAACTTAATTTTTACCAGTGTGCCACACTATCCCCTGTAAATTACCATGCATTTTTTATGCATCAAAAAAAAAATTCTGGAAATGCACAGATGCAAGGGAAGAAACAGTCTAGTCTAGAGGACTTTCATACTCTAGGTAAAGAAACAGTTGGATTAAAATTCCTTTTATTTATAAGCAAAATCCTATTCCTTTGTAGTTCACTGGAAACATTTCTTTCATTTTCATTGGTAAGTTACAAAGCAGTGAAGAATTACTTTTCTTGAACACTTGGAAAGTGTGTCATTATGAATTTATTTCCTTTAAAAAAACCAGTAATAATTTGTGGCAAGTACATGAAGGAATCACCATGATTCAGAACTACACAGTGGCAAGGTGCTAACCAAATGAAATCCAAGTAGATATGATTGAAGAAGTGCCAACCACAGACAGTTCAAACTTTTACTATGCATTTTGCACCCGCAAAACCTGTGGTTTTAGTACTAATTTCATCAGTCAGGATCCCAGTGATATCCTGGCATTCTCAATCAAAATTCTTAAAAAAACAAAACAAAAACTTGTGAAATACATTCTCTTTTTCAGTTCATTCATCCTCCCTCCTTGCTCGTAAATGGTACAAATCCGCAGTGCTGCTGCAAGACAAGCCAGAATAGACATCTAGAACTTAGAGTAATTAGATCAGGAGCTACTTAAGTTTTATCACTACCAAATAGTAAAAACGTCTTTGGTTTTGTGCGTGTCACCTTCTCCACAGAACATTTTCACACAACTTCTTGCCTGTTGTTCATTACTTCACAAACCATACTCCATGCCGTGTTTCACTTTTACTCCCTGTTTAATTCATTTCTCAGACTTGCAATGAATTACTTCCTGAGTGCCAGTCTCATTCAGCTTCTCCGTGATCTTCCCTGACAACTATCACTCAAGAGTCATCACTCCTCTCCTCAAGAGGGGAAGAGCTTCACTAGGCTTTAGCAGGGCATGTATCACTGTCCTCAAAAGGATCCAGAAAGTGATCAAAATTACGTATGTGAGCCATCATTAAGATAATCTAAACATCATTTATTATTAAAAGAAGTTGAATCAGAGTCTTTTCTATTGTGTCACCAGCTCACACAGACCAACCCTGAGAGGGTTTGTGAGGACGCTCCCCTTCACATGTCCTTCACATGAGTGCTTTCTCTCCTTTCACAACTACCACACTTGTGGATGCAAATGATACAGTGATTCCTGCTCCACGTGACATTCAGAGAGAGAGTCACTAAGGCACAACCACTGCAGGCTTGAGCAGACACCACCTCTTCTGGTTTTGGCAACAATTTGTTCTCACAAAGTTTTGCATTAATTACCACACTGTCAAACCTAAAAAAGACACAAAAAGAAGCAAAGTCTCAGGGCCTTTGAAGTACATGCTAGTCCCTCATCTTTCAGGTGAAAGGCACTCAAAAGCAAGAAGCTGGGAGGGAATCTAAGTGTACATAAGTGCAATTCACCAACACATTAAAGGTTTGACCTTTCTGCTCCAAAAGCAAAGTCTTCTGAATGCTTTACAAAGCATATTTAAAGACAGCATAAACTTAAATTCTCAAAAGGTCATCTAGTTATTACAGCTTCGGCCACATGCCGAGACTCCGGCTTCATTCACAACTCCGAGGACCACTGTCAGGAGCACACTTACACACATCCATGTCCCCAGGCGCACTGTGGAATGGTGCAGCTACACACCAGCGAGGGTCACAGCCAGCACCACCTGTGTGGGAAGAGACCAGAGTGGCTTTAGCCCCAGAAACAACCCAAAACCTTAACTGGCAAAACTGTCCTTGGCTGCCTGGAGCAAAACCCCATACCATTTTGTTTGTTTCCCAAACATCTTTGTCACTCCACAGTCACATCTATGACTTTGCTAAAAAAAAAAACAACCTCTGAGGATAAACTAAAAAGATATTCTTCAGAATGCACCTAAACTCAAACTTTTTTCCTAAAGGCCTCTTAATTTACTTTCTCATTTGATAACATGGTGACATGGAGTTCTACTCCTTGTTTTTTCGACAGAACTAGATGTTACCTGCTCACATGGATCTGGTATCAATAGAAACATTCAGATTTTACTTGTTCTCACCACACAGGGATAGGATTTATAGAAAACTACTTCTAGAAAAGCAAATAAGTACTGAAATTCTCCTTCACAAGAAGTGAACAATTATCAGCATGCAGAACTCTCCCTTTTTGTCTTTTCATCTCCCGTTATTTCATTGAGTGAATTTAAAAAAGGAAACAATTTTATCTCAGCAATGCATTAAGAGAAACTGCACTGCATTAAATCATGTCTCTGCCTGCTACTACTCATCAAACCCAGTGCACATCACCAGCAAGCATGGAGGTTATGTGCTTTCTGTTCTGGTGTTCTGGACTCCACAATGAGCTGAAGCCCAGAGCAGAGGTAAAGCTCAGTCCCACGCCCGGAGAAAACCAGGGCTGGTACACCTGGATGGCTGCCCATTGAGCTGGGCCACTCTCTGGCAAAGAGACATGCCAGAGTGAAACCAAGAGACTGACCAGCAGAATGCTTTATGTTGCACTCTCCAGGGCCCCAGAGGTTGTGAAAGCTACCTTTTACCTCTCCTTCCCACATGTGTGTGGGGGCAGAGGGAAGGGGAAATCCTAGTGGAGTAAGCTAACCTGGGAAGAATAATGACAAACTTCAGACCTTGGAGGAATCTAACCCAAACCCAAAAGACCCCATATTAAAACTGAGCAGATGCAGGAAGGGATTTCAGAAAAGCAGCAGGGCCAGGAGACCATCCATGTACCATGATAAATTTAAATAACCTGGGCATCGCAGGAGTGAGTCCTGCTTGAAAAGTCTCAGTAGCATTAGGAAATACAAGTAGCAAAGAAGCAACACTTCTTTTGAAATGGTAATGGTTTGTCAGCCTTTCAGCAGAGGTATAAAAAGATCACAGCCAAATAACACAAAGCCAACTCTCACAGCTGATTCTTGTAAAGTAAGATAAAAAGCTATCAGTTACCTCTTTAATTAACAGTCTTAAATTCAGAAGGAGACAGCCTGTTCTCCTATAGCCAGTGTAAGACTTGCAGAAACTGTCATCGGTGTTTGAATTTGTTACCAGCCAAACCCAGCCCAGGTATATTCTGCTCATGTGAGTTCTCTGTTAAGGCAAAAACTGCAAGAACCCATGCTTATACGATGGGAAGGTGAGGATGGAACAGGTTGAACATGATGGGATACAGACATAGGCATCAGCCACTGACCCCTCACCTTCCCCTTGCCACTGGGCAGCAACCCTCACTTTCAGCATGCCTGAGTTCCCAAAAACATAAAAGTCATGATGTGTTCACTGCAATCCATTCAAATACTTACCTCAGAAAATAAATTAGAAAGAAAACAAAATAACCTAACTCCCCAAAAATCAAAATCCAATTCTCCCAATTAAGGAGATTAAACCCAAGCGTGCTCAGTTACTTCAGCAGGTCATTTTTTATGCATGACACTCTCCCAGAGGAACAATGCTTGAAAAGGTACAGAGCTGTTTCCTTGTCTTGCTTACAACAGAAAATCATCTACAGTCAAACTCCAACCTCCACCAGGTTCAGGTTGGATTAACCCAGGTTCAAATCTATTCCAATGGAATAATACTGTTACTATAAATAATAATTAGTATCAAAACCTTTCCCATGCCTTTCTTAAAGATAGACAGAAAGTTAACATCCATAAGATGATCAGAAGGCTGAAGCACCCATCTGATAAGGACAGGCTGAGGAAATTCAGCCTGGAGAAAAGAAGGCTCCAAGGAGACCCTAGGGCAGCCTTACAGTTCCTAAAAAGGGCCTATAGAAGAGCTGGAGATTTCCTACAACTGCATGCAGTTATAGGACAAGGGGTAATGGCCTTAAAACAGAAAGAAGGTTGGTTTAGTTCAGATGTTAGGAGGAAATTCTTTACTGAGAGGGTGGGGAGACACTGGCAGAGGTTGCCCAGAGAAGTTGTTGATGCTCCATCCCAGAAATGTTGAAGGCCAAGGTGGATCAGGTCCTGGGCCAACTGGTCTAGTGGGTGGCATCCCTGCTCACTGCAGAGGGGTTGGAACTGGATGACCTTTAATGTCTGTCTCAATCCAAACCATTCTATAATAAGCTGTTACAGAACAGTGAAAAAACACAGTCCTGAACTTCACTTGGAATCACCACTTTGGTCTTCGGGTGCAGCCAAGAAAAATCCATTAACAGTGAAAATTTATCCTACAATTATTTATGTTGAAAAAAGACAAGATCAAAAGTTCATTCTTCTACTATTCTGCTATGTAGTCAGGTTCCCCACTAGACATGAAGCCTGGAATAGGCTCCTGAGCTCCCATTTGCCAAGCAATATTTTATTGATTTCAAATAAAATAGGGCAAACCATCGTATATTTGCACAACCTATTCATTAACCTGTATTACTGAACCTCTAGTACAGATAAGTCCAAGTGATACCACCAGCAACAGTTAATCAACCCCTGGTTTCTCCAACAACAGCTGCTGTAATGTTTTACTGTTGTACCTACAGAAACACTTCATGGTGCTTGATATTCTTCCAACAGAAAGCAGCACTCGGCATAAAATAAGCAAAGCTCTCATAATCAAGCAAAGGAGGCAGGTGAAGAGAAGCACACTCTTGCTTATCCCACTATTATGTCCCAGAAGTCAGCTACAAAACCTGAGAGTTGGCATGGATGTGGGTGAACACTTAAAAATAGCGAGAACTTTTAACACAAATGTCTCAGCTGTTCTCTTCACCAACCTGATCACCTACATTCCTCAGCCCATAGAAAAAAGGACAAGCATTTTATAGCTGTTCTTAAACTGTCCTGCTTTCCTTCAGAAAGATACCTTGAAAAAACTAGTTTCCATGCCTTTGCTAGTTTTGAATTTGTGAGTTTTCTTGCGCATGTATTAATAATCAGTATTTTCATTCTTGACTATCAGACATGAAGCCAAATTGTGTCCTCTTTACTTGATGAATTTAATAAAAAAAACCCAGCAGAGATGCATAGGTACAAGCAAAGGCAGAAGAAAGCCTGAAAAATATTTACTAACTTGCAGGTAACTGTCTGGAGTAATAGTAGACATTTCTTAGATTCAAGGTATAATGCATGAGGTTAAAATACCACCACTTGTCTTCCCCTACAAACAAGGTAACTTGAATAAACTTTATCTGATCAAGTTGTTACAAAAGAGATAAGTTTTGATTTATAAATAATTATTTTGCTCTGCCTTTTTGAAAAGCAACCCATCTCATCATACCAGTACCAATCCACAACATAGCTGGTTTTGATGAAAAGCTGTTCTAATAAAAGGTACCATGAAGTGACAGAAATTTATAACTTTTACATGGCTTCAGTGACGGATGTGCATGCTGACCCATTTTCAGGAATAAAGCTGAGAAAGGCTAATGCAGAACAAACTTTGAAGCTTCTCCCCACATGCCATCACATGGACAAACCCTTGTTCTGTGCTGTAACTCCAGTGCCACACTACTACATCAAGTTATTTCTCACAGTGCATTGTAAGTTGAAACCACATTTTGATTCACATTTAATGCAATGACAGATACATCCACCACAGGGAGCAAAAATACAAGATAAGCAACTGCAAACAGTACAGCTTTCTCCAGGGAGCTGAGGCAAAAGCGTAAACAGTGATTCTGATCCATACTTGGAGAAGCAGAACTGAAGTTAAGAGTCACCTCAGCTGGGAGCAAATGACCCATCACCATAGAGTTAAACTGTTACCTACGATACATCAACAGAAACCTACAGCATAGAAGGCAAAAATCATCTTATAAAAGTTGAAAGTACAATTCTGTCCCATATCTAATCCTGTAGAGTGCTGCACTCATCTAGTGCACAATAATTTTTAAACAGCATATTAAACAGCCAAGCTATCAGAGTTAATTCTCCTGATGATCAAACTCTGGCTGTAATTCTGGAGTTGTTACTGTGTCAGGTCAGTCTACCCAAGAATCTGACAGAATAGGGTCCCCAGTGAAGTTGGAACTTCATCCTGATTAAGGGACAGTTTGCGTATTGATTGGTACAGACCTTGTTAGTCAAAGACTTCTCTTTTCTTTGTATCATAAAACCATTAGAAACAGCAAAACAAGGGAGGAAGCAGACAATATAGGCGCTTTCTACCAGGAAAATCTAACTGTGTTTAGAGCTATATATTCCACTTACCACTTTCTCCTAAAAGAGAGAACATGAAGCAAGTTAATTTAAATTCCTAAAGGCAATTCAATCAGCTGACAAGGCTATTAATATACTCATTTTTGCATCAGATTTACAACAGGAGAAGAAATTACAACTCCCCATTTTTTACAACTTCTCCTTATAAAGACAAACCAAACCCACTACTAGTTATCTCATGTGCTGTTTATATATGTGTCTTAGGTTACAATGTAAAATGTGCCAGAGGGTCTGTATTCTATCTCCATCTTCATTAACTGTTGAAACAAAGGAGGGGCAGTGTTTTTCTTTGCCTCCTCCCCTGGACTATCTCCTGTTAATGGGCCATTAACACCTTGCCCTATGAGTCATAGATAACTCCCTCCGGGAGCCCTTTGTGTTTAATGGGCCATTGTGAGGACCCACCCCATGACTCATACAATGACATCAGCCCATTGTGAGGACCCACCACATGACTCATAGAATTACATAATCCCATTGTGAGATGCTCCACTCAGGGGGAGGAGCCAAGCATTCCCACCTGGATATAATGTGGGAACTGGGACAGAACAGGTAGCCCTGACCCACTGGTTTCCAGAGGACAAGAGCTACCAGACCTGTCTACAGGATCACTACTTCAGCAAGACCACCTCATCTGGACTGCTGCCACAACCCTAACTAGCAGGGTATCAGGTTGTATACTGACTCTGTCAGTGGTTTTTGTTTTCTTTGTATTACTTGCATGTATTTTACTTTTCCCTATTAAATCGTATTTCTGACTTGGAGTCTCACTGGTTTTGCTTTCAAACCAGCACAATATGTAAATATATGTTTAACAGAAAAGTATAACATAACATGACCTTCACTACAAACCTTTTACTATTTCAAAATGTTGATATGGATTTGACAAAGACGTTGCAAAGTAGTGTTGGGCTCCAACAGCCTGCTTTTTATGATGAGACAAAAATGAGCAACAAAGGTAGAATAAGTCAAGTGCCCTGGATTAGACTCCAAGCTAAAATCTCAGTGTTAACAGTGAGGAGGAAATTTGATTTGTGCTAAAGTTCCATTCTGATCAGACAAGGCTATGGAAATTCCTGCATGTAGGAGAAAAAAAACCAACAGAAAAACCCCAAAAACACCTCAAGATACATAGAAATTTCCTTTCTCTGCCTTAAGTTTTTAATCACTTTGAGAGTAACAGCAGTCCCAGACAGTGTATGAATATGGAAAGTGGGAGTAACTGTTGTTACAACTGCATTCAGATCCCTGCAATCATCCTTTTTGGCTGGTTAGAGAGACTGACCTAGAACAGAAAGGAAAAAGGACTCCTACCCACAGACTTCTCTTTCTGGATGGTACACCAGGTTTACCCTCTATCACCAGTTTAACTCAACATCTCTAGTTAAGTGATCAAACACTTACATGGACTTGAAAGGTTTGGGATGCAGATCCAGACAGACCTCTCTCATACCAGCTATTCCCAGTATCCCTTTCCTGGTCTCAGACCCCTTCAGCTACTCCAACAGGTCACAGTCAGCCAAGACTGACATTATCTCAGACTGCACCACGACTAATGGATAAAAATTTATGGAAGAAGCCAATGCAGCTTTCCCTTCTTCCTCTCTCTAAAGGAGAAAATTGCAAGGCTGCAAGGGAGATCACTAGTTCATAACCCAAGAAAAAAGTGGGAAGCACACAGACAAGAAGAGACTTGCAGAGATAGCAGGCCACCAGTTGTCTTACATGCCATTTCAACCTACGCCTTCAGATCAAATACCAAGCACATCTCATGGTAACTGTGTTTACTTTTAGGAAGCTACAAGCCTAAAACATGAGCAGCAGCTCATCTCAGTTTAACAAAAAAAAAAAAAAAAAAAAACTTAATGGCAACTATAGCACCAGGGTTGCAGGGGTGCACTTGATCACTGCCTCCAAATGAGTCTAAGCAGCAGTGCTTTCTGCACACGTGCCAGAATTTCTGTTCCTCACAAAGCAGCCTGCATTTTGTTATAGCTAGGTTTTTATTATTAGGTTTATGGGTAGTAATTCCTTTTCCCATTTTGCACAAGTACCTAAAATGCTCGGCAATATGCACGAAGATCCTCCACTGAGCTTCAGATCTCAGCTCAGCATCTACCCTAACACCCACCCCACAGTCCTTCAGATGGTCTTCATGCTTTCCACTTCCGTTGGTATAATTCCTGCTCTCCTCTCAACTGTCTCCCTGAAGGATACAAGATTCTTCTCTGTAAAGCTAGAGCAATAGTTATGAAGTAAGTAGGTTTTTCAAGATGAAGAAATACATTACTTGTAATGAAACAACTAAGTTAATAGGTAACCTCAGTAACTTTGGACCAAGCAGCAGGGAGGAACTCTACCAAGAATATGCTACAAAACATTGTGAAGCAGCTGACCATAAGAATAAAACAATGATTATTAAAAGATATGCTATGAACAGAACACTTCATTAACTTGACATACAATGCAAGTGGTTTTTTACTAAATATGTTTCATTGTTCTATTCCAAGAGTAAAGATGTTACCTCTGGAGACTCCAAGTTAAAAATGGTTATGGTAGGAGAAACTGCTTACAATCAGAAGAAAACCACTCCTTTTTATTTCTGTAGGTACTGCCTATCTCTTTACAAAGGAAAGTAATTCAAACTTGTCTCAACATCACCCCCTTCATTAAACCAAAACCCAAAAACAGAATAATCAAGGATTATTGACTATGAAGGTTTGAAAAATTATGAATGGTCGCTAGATACCTGGATACTCCAATTCTGCCAGTGTTAAATTTTTGTGGGGCTGCAGAAACTGATTTGTCATACTGAATTTTTATAGAAGCATTTTTGCAGCACCAGAAGGTAACACTTTTCAAACCACCACCCGAAAGGACTGAGGACCAGATAATGTGGGCAGGTGAAGTGAGGTGAAGATATCAAGTCAGCTATATGCATCTCCAGTTCTCAAGCCACGGACTCCAGCAGTAATCAAATTCAATACCAGTTGAGGACATTCTAGTTTCATTAATTATTTTCAAAGAATTTAGACAGTCCTCAGTGAGAGAAAGGCTAGTAAGTAGGAACTGAAGCAGCACAGGACTAGAAGTTACAAAGCACAGCTGTACACAAGGACATACATCTCCAACTCCAGATTTTGCCAGATCAAAAAGAAAGGATCCACATATTTTGTGACAAAGAGACAAGTAGATAACAGAATGATTGTTAGCAAGGAGGAAAAAACTTTTCAAAAGTATCTGATTTACATTTCACTGATATTTTCACTGAAATAGGAACATCCCACATGATGTCAAACAGTGACCAGTCTAGCCAAAATACTAGTTTTGTTTCAGATTTTTAACAGGACAAAAGCTATTGTTTTTCAGAAAAACAAGCCAACAGTTCTTCCAGATCTGTCCACTGCAATTACTCCCTATGGTTAAGCAACCATTGACCACCATTTACCATCAAAACAAGCTTCTCTAGAGGCCTGGGTAGCTGCAGCGATTCACCTCAGAAAGGGGAAAGAAGTCACAGCTTTGATAGTTTGTTTGGGGACAGGAAGAAGACAAGAACAGAAAATTCAGGAAAAAGAAAAGAGGAGTGACCCATATCAGCCTTTCCTAGGAAATCCTGCTTTTCCCATAATTTTTATCTTCTCTCCTGCAGTCTACCCCTGGAAAATAACATCCTCCCACCTGACATTCACAGGGAAAAAAAAAATCTAGTCTTCAAAATTTTCTGAATCCACTTACTTTTCCTGACTTTAATACTACACATACAGGCTGGCTCACCTCTGAGCTGTTCCAGTTGCTCCACATTTTCATCTAGTGATGATACTGCAGTTGTAAAGCCTCTTTTTAACCAGCACAAAACAGCAGAAGCTGCCACTAAAAGCTGCTGTTGTTGCCATGCAGGAAACTGCTGCCTCAAATCACACCGGTTTTTTGTGCAAAATAAAGGCAGGAATATTTGTATTTGTGACTTTCGTGGCTTTGAGAGAATGACCAAAAATCCAGGTAGAGTTCTATATACTTTTCACAATACTCCCTGCAACAAAGAAAATGAGTGGCATCCTACTGCAGAACTAAATTCTGAGTTGTATTCACATTTCTCTCTGAGAATCAAAACACTGCTGCCTGAGAACAAACATGGCTCTGTTAGTTTCCTAATAAACTTGTCAATTTTAGAATTTCTGTCCATGTGTGTCTACTTTTGACTCTTCCCCACCACCCCAACACACTACAGGTTTTCGAACCTATAGAAGAACCGTAAAAGCTGAAAATTTCTGGCAACACAGTAGGACAGAAAACCAGCTTGATGGGTCCCAAAAAAGGACTTTCCCCAAATACTAGGATTTCTAGTACTTGTTAAAACACATCTCAGAACTTTCCTTGGGGGCAAGAGACAAGGTTCAGTGACTTTCCCACACCTGTATTCCCAACTGGATAGGGAGGGATGACAGAAGCATCCCTCCAGAGCTAGTCCCTGGCACTCCCCCACACCCCTTATGTTCACACTGGCTGTCCCCTGTGTGCCTTTGCAGCTACATCATTTCCTAGTAATACAGAGCCTTCCTAAACTTTTAGTACCAAGTAACTCACAACATTAAATGGCACATCTGAAATTCAGGGGGTTTACTGAATTAAAGCCACTGAAAGTGACACTGTTGAAACAGCTGAAAAAGCACATAAAAGACTAATTTTTTTTTGGTCAAACTTCATTTGAGAACCGGCTAATTCATCCAAACAGGAAGAAAAGTAACTAAATAAATCTGTTTGAATTTATATTAAAATATCAATGGTGTGGTGATGAACTGGAACAGGTTACTCAGAGAAGCTGTGGATGCTCCATCCCTGCAAGTGTTCAAGGTCAGACTGGATGGGGCCCCAGACAACCTCATCCAGGGGGTGATATCCTTGCCTATGGCAGGGAGACTGGAACTAGATTATCTTTAAGTCGCTTCCAACTCAAACCATTCTATGATTCTGTAAAAATATAACTTTTTAAAACTGTGTCACTCAGGTAAAAATGACAAAAAGGCAAAGGATATTCATGATTAAATCCACAAGTCATTTGCTGACAAGCAAAGGTAAGGCATTATCAAAAGAAAGTTTAAGAACATTTCATTAAATAATTTGTATTTAATGAAATATCTTTTATTAAAGGCAAAAGTAATTATCAGCTGTTTTCTAATGCATAGGGTAACCTAATTATAAAGCTATTTTAAATAATGAGGTCTTTGGAGTCTTCTTTCAACCTGTACTGAAATACCTGTTCAGCAAAATATTTTAACATAAGTATGGTAAGAACTATAGAAGACCAAAGAAAAGACTCACCTATAGTTCAAGTGGAATAAAAAAAGTGGTGAGTCTTTCAAATGATCAATGATTCCCCCAAATGATCACTTACATATCATGTTCTCATATGCACAATAATTATGAAAACTTTGCACAATGAACAACTAAATACATATGAGAAAGTCTGACAAAACGATGTAACTCAAGAAAGCAAAAAACATTATTAAACTTAGAAAAAAATGAAACCCCATACCAGTGCTAATTTCCATACACTTGCACATTTTGTGTCTCTAAAGTACAGACAGTTATGTTTAAAAGTGCAAATTACAGTTCCATTTGATTTCTCATTTGCAAAACTGTAATCAGTAAGAAAGAACAAGATAGAAAGTCTACACAGAAAGAATGATAAAACAGATAATGGAAGCAATTTTTAATGTGTGCCTTCAGCAATTTCTGGACACCAATTGCTTTCTCTAAATAAAGTTATTCATTTCTCATAATAGTATATAAATGTCTTGCAAGTAAGAACATTGTTTGCCTAACACCAACTTGACTGACCTCAAAGCACAGCTCCCAGTGATTCTGAGTGCCAAAGGTGAGTTCACTGAGTTACTGCAGTAAGTGGTCATTTGTCAGAAGACCCCAGGGACTTGGCTGGGATCATCCTGGAGGGCTCTAATAGTAGCAGGAAGGAAAAAACTGACAACACAGTTCTTCTACCTTCACAATTACATTACTCTCTCTCATCTCACGGCTCCCAGACTCATGACAGTTGTAATAATCCTCTACTCCTCAAAAACATTTCTATGCTAGAGTATCAGCTTCTACATACTTTTGTCAGCAAGGTGGAAATCAATCCATCACATGCAGAGGAAAAAAACCCTAACTCTTGATCAAAGGGAATAACTAGTAGGAGTAGCAGGCAGTTACCTCATGCTGATCAGCTGCTAGGGAGATCTCTGCCAGGAGAGATCACATCCCAGGCAGAGGAAATGAAGAGAGCAAGCACAGCCCTGCAGCCTCAACTGCAGCCTGCAAGCACCAGGTCTCTCTCCTCTGCTCTGCTGCCTCTGCTTCCCACATCCTCTGTGGTCTCTCTGCACCAGGATTCCCACACACCACACAGCTCTCATTCCTCACCAAGCCACACAGCCAACCCTCATCCTCCCCATCAGAAGCCTCACTGGATGTCCACTGGAATGCTTTCAGGGACCATGCTATGGCACAGCATCCAGAAATAAGGTGCCCTGTCCCATGCAATTTAATCCACCACAGCGTATTACAGGGGTCTAAAACTGCCAGCATGGACTAAAGATGCATCTAGTTCAAGTCCCACAGGACTAGGACACCTCAATGCTGTAAGAATTAGTGAGTTCAGCCCTAATGAAAAAATCTGCAGATAATACATGGTGAAAAACTGCAGTTAAATATTTTATTCCCTGGGTATAGCACTCGTAAACATGAAGACCGACATCCTGCAAAACTGAATTACTCACTCAGTTACTGAAACACTAAAGATTTTTAGTGAAATAACCTAAATGTGATTTATTGGGGTGGGGGTTGTGTGGCCTTTTTCCTTTTTTCTTTTGTTTTGTGGGTTTTGTTTTGTTTTTTTTTAACCACAGAAGCAACCAAGTAAATAGGTTTCTCCAAAGTCCACACTTAGAATTCTTCAAACTAACTGTTCACTAGGATTTCCACCATAGATTCAAGTAGGATGGAACATTTTCATCTGTAAGAAACCAAGAAAATCGAAATGTTTATGTTAGGACTCTTCAATTTTAACAGCAGACCGTAAATTGCACCTGTGATAAATTATGCAAAAATTGTAATTTTAGTAAATTAAAAATATACTTGCTGAATTCATTAGGGACTTCACATGATTTTCCTCCTTAGCTATGACAGCAAAGAAATATCTTAGGGTGGAAGATCTTTGATTCACATCCTACATGAGACTAGACGAACTACATACATGCAGTACTGACTACTCACAGCAGAAGTACTTTTAAAAGACACTTGGAAAGATCCATTAAATTGTAAATTTAAGTGCAATACAGTAAAGAAAACCTGGCCAACCTGCAGAAACTGCTCGAGATATTACCAGAGAAGTGGAACAAAAAGCTTCAAAAAATGTCCACAAGAGTAGACTAGAACTTTTACTTAGCCCCCCACTAAAGATGGGAGCACTGCAATTCTGCCTAAATTCCAGGAACTTTATAATTACTGAGGTCTGCAAATTCAGACAGCAGAGAGGAACTAACAGCAGGAGTTCAAACACAAAAATCCAAAAGAGTACTTGAAAGGAGAAAGGAAATTATGCAAAATGTATATATTTCCATTTTCATTATATGAGCTGTAATTTAACTTTAGTACAAGAGTTTAGTTATCATCATATTCATACTATTAATCAGTATAATTCAATACACTATTTACAGGTTCAAGGAAATTTCAACCATCAGGTACAACTTCTCAAATTTAGTTTTCATGAAAAAAAATTTGGAATTTTACAAATTTGCAACTATTTTCACATGAAACAATACCAAAAAGCAACACGTTTTCCCCAAAGAGTTAAGGCAAAACTGTTTTTTAAAGTAGCATGAACTGGAGGTACAATTAGGCATAATTCAAAGGATTTTTCACTGTGGTCACCATAGGACAAGTACGACTGAACCGCTCTCCTGATTCTGTTATTCCAGTTTAAAAAAACCTCAAGAATCTAGGAGCAATTTCTTGTTTTCTTGGGCATGCACCATGTAGTATTAGCACAACTAATTTCTTTTGTACAACCCAAGACATGATATATGCAGATAATTTCTCTAAAACCTAAACCCCCACAAACCAATTTCTAAAATGTCAGTAAAAAGTGAAAGCAACAGTATGTTAAAGCAACACTAAATTTCTTAATGCCATGTGACATGTTCTGTAAGTTGCATAGTGAGAGCTCCTCTATTATTAAAAAAAAAAAATCTTTTTTTTTCCGGTCTCATCAGTGCAGCCCTACCTGCCCAGCTGCATTAGTCACTTCCTGCACAAGCATTTGGACACCGACACGGCATCTAAACACCTCTTAGTCCATCCAACACAGTATACAGGTTTAACTGAAACATTAAAGCTTCAATTGGAGTAAACCTGCCTCTCGTGACATCGCACACAGGAACTCTACAGAAAGATTAGATCTTCCTTTCAATGCCCTCCCACCCCCAACCAAAATGTGTTCAAATAGAAAGAGAGGAAGAGGAAAAAAGGAAGGAAAGGAGATAAATGAAATCTTAATCTCATGGTTATTCCATTCTCTTCTCTTTACTTACAGAGCTTGACAGCTAAGGAAAGGGAAAACAAAATCTATTTCTTCTGCTCCTTCAAGGAGATGGGAGGTAAAAACGAGTGTAACAGTAAGATAACTACTACATGCTTTTACACTTCCAAATTTCACAACTGTTCGATTTTGCAACCAAAACTCTGTGTACTAGAAGCACAAAGCTATTGAGCTCTGTCTTTAAAACCATAGTGTTAGAACCCCAGCTGAGTAACACAGGCTGGCCCAGAATTTCTGCAAGCCACAAGTGACAATGCTTCCCATGACCATTCACTGCCCTGAACATAGCTCAGTCCCCTCTCTAGCGGTGTACAGCACAGCAAGGAACAGAGAAGCCAGCTGTAAATGATGGCTTCATGAAGGTTCGATCTTGTCTTAAGTCTTAGCTGAACACAACAGTGTGACAACAGCAGTGCAAAGGACAGCTCTCTGGGAAATCTACTACCTGCTCTAAAGCAGTTCATCAGACAAAAGAATTTGACATACAATTACAAAGATCCTCCTGCAAGGAAGTCTCTCTCCTGGTCAATTAAACGTTGCCAGGAAGAAAAACAAGACAACAGAAATAAGAAAAGTACACAATTGAGTAATTTTCACTTGAATGCTGCTGATGAACATTCTATAAGTGAACAAGTTTTAGTAGACGAGAATAAACCTTTTCAGAGCACTACTACAAACACTGTATGCAAAAGGATCACTGTGAAAAGGAAATTGCATTTTTAAAAGTTCCTGACAGTGGAAAGGAAATTTAGGCAGGAAAGGGAAGAGAGCAGAAGTTCGAAGCTGGTGAGAACAGAGGTCACTCTCCAGGATCTTTACAGCACTCACTAGATAAGCATATATCTTTTGAAGAAGCTCAACTTCCTGCCATAAATAAAGGTTTTATAACCCACTCATAATATGTATCAGCCAGCCACTTACTTCTCTTCATCCATCCTGTTACTTGGGCAGTAGCATTGTATTCTCCCGGTATTTTAAAAGACCATTACAAGATAATCTACTATCTGATATATTTCAGAGAGCGTTCTCATCAGTTTTCCCACATGGTTTACATATATGAAGAAATCCATTAAAACCATACAACTCTCAAATATTTTCAACATTGCAATGCCTGTTGGCGTCAGCATATATGCTTTCATGTTTGTGCAAGGTTTGCTCAAATCCAGAAGTAGGCTTGTTGTGATCCAACTGGTGCTCATACTGACTGCAGAGCTAAAATTTGTCTTTCCAGACAGACTTCACGGTAGTAGACGAGATTATGAGACCTAGGGAATGGGGTGCAGCTGGGTAAGAGGGCACACCAGCACCGAAGGAAAATAAGGAAGGAAGGAATGCTGACGTGTCCTGACCAATCACAAAAGAGTAAAAGGGCACAGGGGTGTTATGAATGCAAGCAGGGTATAAAAGGTTCTGCTGGGGAATAATAAAGTGCTGATGCTTGAAACCACTCTCGGTGTCAGCTGTCTATCATCAATTGTGCCCCATGTGAAGAACCACTGAACATTTCAGTGGTGAACTCAGACATGAAGTGATATAACCCTGCAGGAGACCAGTTTAGTCTGGTATAAATATAACTTAAGAACTGAATAAAAACTTCTTCCACACTGCAGTCTTGAAAGGTGCAAATACATACAGAATATTAAAAACATAAGGCATGTATGCATGGCTACCAAGCCTCTACCTCTATGCAAGATTTATTGATTTTCCCTGTGGATTTAGCTTCTACATAAAGCAGCTATAAAGAGCACAACAGGTCCAACAAGTTCATCTAGACAGTTTGCAGATGAATTTTGTGAGTACACAAACTCAATGTTTATTGCATCTCGGCAGCAAAGCCCTTCCTATGTACACCAAGCCTGGCATGCAGCCAGGATGGATTTCACCATAATCCCCAATAAACCCACCTTGCAAGCACCCCGAGCCTCCAAAGGACCACCTGGCAGACAAGATAAGAACTCTAAGAATGCCAAAATCCCTCCACCAAATTTGACAGATATTGCTATTAAAAACCAGAAGGAAAAAAAGAGAAAACTACTTAGAATGAGATATCAGGAGATAAATCCAGAATGATAATGCTGCAGTCTGTAACTGAAACATACAGCTAAACTACAGACTAACAAAAAGACAAGAACATTGAACAACCAGCTACTTCCTTCTAATAATTTACAGCAAATTTGCCCAGGTGGTAAGTTTCACCAAAAAAAAAATTTCAAAACAGACCCCACACCCAAACCACATGACTTCAGAGATTGTTTTTCAATGTCACATAGCTCTTCCACCTTAGCCATCTGTTCTGTTCATTGTTTTAATGTAAAAGCAATCAGTGTAAACTAAAGCAATCACTGGTCTTTGCTGAATGCTCTCTCACAAGCTTCTTTATACAACGGCCTGCATGAATTCCCTTGGAGAGAGTTATGTCACAAAGGCATCCTCTATAGCCTAGGTCAACTCGGGTAACACCAATGCAGTATCTCCTCTGCCAGCAGAGGGAAAGAATCACTTGGAAACTGCTCTGGTTCAGCCAGAACAGTCTAACTAGAAACTGTCTCAAAAACTCAGTTTTGAAATTTATTTGAGAGCTATTTCTCCTAAAACCAGTGTGAGACGCTTGACTTTACCTTCCATACAAAGAAAACAATGCCAGATACGGAACACTGTTTGAAGTGTGCTGCAAGCAGGTACACATTGAGCATTACAAAGTATTTTACTGTTTTCAGTGGTCAAGAAAAAAAGAACACCAGACAATAAAACTCTTCTACCATTTCCTCATTGGACTCCAGCTTCTCAACCAAGTGCACTGAGAAACACAGGCACCCTTGCCATCCAACTGGGCCAAATTCAGCACACAATGGTACCACAAGGAAAGCCTTCTTTTGAGAGTACTGAAGATGCTTGCTTTGTGAACTGCTCTGATACTGCATCTTTCTTCCCAGTTTCAGAGACTGGAAAGACTCTCCCAAATCCCCCTCTCTGACAGATGCTCATACTGATTTCTAGCCTTATTCAAATCATTGCAATTTTTGGAGTTTTGTCTTGCGCCAAAAATTATTTACAAGCACCTACCCAAATTACCCCCTCCTGTATTAAAGACAGAACAGTAATTTCTTCTCCCAGTTCTCCCTATGCTCAAGTAAAGAGTTCTGCATTCGCACAACAGCTCTTTTCTCCTTGCAGTCCTTCGTGGTTCCATCCCTGATTTACTGGGTTTATACGGCCTGGTTTGTGGGGGGTAGTGGGGTGGGAGGGATTACAAGGGTGGCCCCTGTGAGAAGCTGCCAGAAGCTTCCTCCATGTCTGGCAGAGCCAATCCCTGGTGGCTTTAAAGAGGGATGTGCTGCTTGCCAAGGCTGGGCCTATCAGAAACGGTGGTAACAACTCTGGGTAACATATTTAAACAAGAGGGGAAAAAAAACTTGTGCAGATGTAATTGTGGCCAGAGAAGAGCAGGGTGAGAATATGTGGGAGGAGCAGCCCTGCAGACACCAAGGTCAGTGCAGAGGGAGGGGCAGGAGGTGCTCCAGGCACCAGAGCTGGGATTTCTCTGCAGCCTGTAGTACAGACCCTGGTGGGGCAGCTGTGCCCCTGCAGCCCATAGAGTTCCACAGTGATGCAGAAATCCACCTGCAGCCCACAGAAGAGCCCAGGCTGGAGCACGTGGATGCCTGAGAGGAGGCTGTGACCTGGTAGGAGACCCACGGAGGGAGGGGGCCATGCTGCAGCCGCTTACCCTTGGGGGACTGCACCCCATGGAAGCGTGACTCACACTGCAGCAGTTCGAGAAGGATCGTTGCCCATGAGATGAACTCTCACTGAAGAAGTTTGCAGAGAACTGTGTCCTGAGGGAGGGACCCCACTGTGCAGCAGGGGAAGGACTCCTCTTCCTGAGCAACAGGAGAAACTCCTGATGTGATGAACTGACCATAATCCCCATTTCCTGTTTCCTAGCACCCTGGGCTAGGAGGTGGAGCTGGGAAGGAGGGAGGGGTGGGGAGACTGTGTTTTTAAGGGTTTATTTTACTTCTCATTATCCTGCTCTGATTTTGTTAGCAATAAATTTAATTAGTATCTCTAATTTGATTCAGTTTTTCCCATGATGGCATTTGGTGAGTGATCTCTCTCTGTCCTTCTCTCAACCCATGAACCCCTCATATTTTCTCTCTCCTGGCCAGCTGCAGAGGGGAGACAGAGAGAGCTTTGGTGGGTGTCTGGCATCCAGCCAGCATCAACCGACTACACTGGAGATTTCAAACAAAGCCTCACCAGATACAAGTGCCTCATTGCTCTCCTCTCTGTACTAGAGCCTCAAATTACATTCAGGTTTTTAGTGGTTTCATCATTATCAGCTGTTCACATCATCTGCCATCATTCACCCAGATCTGCTGTCTCCTACTAACATTCCAACAGCTGGACAAGCTCATACTTGAAAAACAAAATAATAAAAAAACCTCTTTCTTGCTCCTCCTTTTCACCATAAGGATAGAAAAAATTCTACCACATGGAAACTCGATACAGAAGCAAAATAAGCCAATATCATAAAACTTATCATCTGGTGCCAGTTCATTAGTGATGCAATGAAACAGTGTCCTTCTCCTGCTCCCCTCTCTTTTCTCCAAACATCTCAAAGCTGCTCACTAAAAAACATGCTTCTGTGAAAAACTGTAGTCACAGCCCAGTGCACATGCTAGAACTTTTTTAAAATCTAAATTAATTTTAAAAAGATGCTTACAATTTTTATGGGTCAAAAGCAATACACCTACAGAAACATAAGAAAATCAATTAGAGTGGAAAAGAATATGCTGGAAGTGTCATTATTTTGGTTGTCTTCTTCAACAGAAATTACAGGTTTTTTTATTTATACCAAGAGACTGTATGACCAAGCCCAAAAGAACCTTCACTATCAAAATCTAATTATGCATACCAGTTCTTCCATGACAGTGCCTACACTGCTGTTGTACTGTTGTACGTTTTTAAATGTCATATTCAATAACAATGTGCACTTAGTGTCTTTGCAGATAAAAAGCCCGAACAAAACACCAAAAAACCTAACACCCCTAATCCCTACCCACCAAAAAACCCCCAATAAAACTCAACATAACCCACACTGTAAAACCCCAAATTCTTCTATAATTTTATGTTCAGCATCTTTTCACTTGTTATTCAAATCGATTAGGAACAAGAAGAAACTTCCTTTAGAGCTCTGTGGTGCAGAAAAAAATATCTCTCAAGAAAATAATGATCATACTTGGCACTGCCTGGCTGCAGCAAACTAAAGCTGTTGAAACAAGAAAGATCAAAAGAGAGGTTCCTCATCTGCAACAATACTCACATGAAAAACTTCACTTGTAAGACTATCTTCGGAATAATCTATGTTACAAAACACACGAGGATGCTTTAGAATTAAGCTAGTTGAAAGCACCTATTTAACAATGCCATAGGCGGCAGAGACAGAATCAGTGGGTACCAGCCTGGGCTTGACTGGGCACCTCAGTGCTGTGAGCAGCTTGGAGTAACTGCCTGGACCCTGCCTGTCCAAGAGCTGTGGGTGCAGATGCAGCTTCAGGTGCTGGATAAGCTGTAGCTTCCGTCTGGATTGTGAAAGAGGAAATGATGCAGCAAAAGGACCAAATTGCACTTTTGATTTCACGGAGCTCCAATGAAAACGCCCATCTGTCACCTTTGTCAACACGTCATTTTCAAATGTTTTGTTTTGTCAGGCTGCCACAGTTGCCAAAATAAACGGCTGGGCTTAGCACTTTATTCAGTACCACCTTGTGGTGAAATAAACATTTGTGTATTGCGCATAACACAATTAGAAACTGGGAAAGAATAAAAGAAGCAAAAAACTACTCTTTTTAAACTAGATATTTTTTCTGATGATGGATAAAATGATGCACAAATAGTAGGGAACAAATAGCAGAGTGGGGTAAGTAGCACTGCTAAATAAAATCACTGTATACCATCACCTTTAGACATGTTTCCTTTTCTTGACATGGAGAGAAAATAGAATGAGATCCAGAACTCACTTTAGATCCTTAATTTACCAGAAGTGATAGCCTGGCCTTGTCTGACTACCTGTCATGGCTTGGGTGAGGTTCTCATGAAGCATTACACTCTGGGATAATTCAGGTAGGATTTGATGAGTTGCTTTCACTGAAAGAACAGATCAAGCCTTGACATGAAATACCTACTTTGCTGAGACAAAAGCACTCAGTGATGTCCATCAGTAACAGCTGCAATTCACTGCAAGAAAGATTTATATCTCACTGACTGGGAAGATGCTAGTACTTTAAAATAAAGTTAGAACTCCAAATAATGTCTTAAAAGAATTGCTATCTTCAGATGTTCGAAAATTACTCTTTAAGTGTTCTGAGAAATACAACAAAAGCAAGGCTGAAATTACTTTCCATTACACAAATGAGAGAAAATTTCTGAGTCTGCTTGACTTCCGCTGCCCTTATGCAAGGCAAATAGGAACCACCAGATATGTGCATACATTGAAATATCCAGATTTTAATACTGTATTTCACTTTGGCCACTTTGAGGTCTAGGTGGACCTGTATATGTCAGTATGCATTAAGTGTCTAACAGCAACACACTTCGACTGAACTCCAGTGTTTTACAACTCATTTTCAGCCCTAACCTCCATATAGATTAATTCATCACAAAAAAACACCCCCATACTAACGTGTACATTTTGTAATTGGTATGCAACACTAGGCATCTAAACACTGTGGGTTATCTTTGCTCTTTTGCAGATCCATCCATTCCAAAAACTCTGGAGTTGCACATTCTTGCCCATTTTTAACCTGCATGCTAATGCCACAAAGTTAACTAAACAGAGTTTCCATGCTACTGCCCAACTAAACTGCACATGCATGTGAAAATGCACCCAGCAATTTATATGCTTGCTCCTGTGAGGCTTCTAAATGGACAAATTTTACCCAGCACTGCACAGGTACACTGGAGTGGAAAAGCATAACATGTTCTCTCGCCAATTAACACTCTCATGGTGAGCAACATTAAAATGGCTGAAAGGTTAAGAAGCCTTTCCCCATTGTTTCTTTGTCCCCCCCCTACAGCAGCAATAGTACTGACTATAGTGAAGGACTTCTTTTTGCTTCTGCAGGGAAGTGGCACCACAGGCACTCTGTAATCCTGTCACAGATGGAATGCTTTACCTACTTACTCCACCCACCCCACTGACTATGGGGCTTACAAGTCTTCCAGCAGCTCAGTAAAACACTAACCCATTATTTTCCTGGAAGTTCTATACTTTAAACTGTGTTTAGAACCCTTACTATTTATTTTATTCTTTTTTAAGGCTAGATTTATTTCCTGCCTGCCTCCATCCAACAGGAAAACAGAAAAAGAGCTAGTCCCATTTCACTTTCTGGCCACCATTTCACAGAATAACTGGCGAGTATTCAGTTGCAGCTTTAAACAGAGGCCAGGGATCCACCCTACATGGAGGCCACCGTCCTCACAATTCGCTTTTGTTTTATGAAAACTTACCCTGAGCAAGTCCACCTTCTGGAGCAAACCAATTCCTACAAGATCATCATGCCCTTCCCATCCCAGCAATCTTCTTCTTCCTTTTCTTCCTTCCTTGTATTGTGTGAGCAACCCCACAGAGCCATGTCACAGCTGAAACAGTTTGGATAGGACTTCCCTTTCCTACAAGCTAAAGGGACAGAGTCACTCAGATCCCCATCCCACATCCCCAAGTTGATATACTACCATTCCTACAAGATCAGGAAGTCAAACCAAGTAAACTAGAGAGGTTCCTGCCTTGGCTGCCACTCATATTAGTGGTGGAAAACAACACACAATGGCATCAGGATAACTAAGCTTCAGAAAATAAAACTTTACCCCTTCTATTTTCCAGTACAAAATCTTATATAGTTTATACTGTACTTAATAAAAACCTCACTGGGGAAAATGAGTGCTCTGCAGTCTACCTATCAAGCTTGTAAGGAAATGGAAGTGCGACAGACTCGGAAATTTCTTTACCTTCTCATGGGATTCCAACGTGGAAACTGCACAGCTTTTCTCACAATTAAGTAAGTACACGAGCAAGAGCACATCCCAACAAAGGCTGTCAATGAAAATATAGATCAGTCTCAAACTGAAGCAGTGAGGTAGCATCTAAGGTAAACGTGGACTTGAACATGGAATCTAAGCCATTTCAGGTTTAATTCCAAATCTGGCCTAAACTACTGTTAAACTTCTGACCTTCTGCACTGAAATCCATAAAATTTTCTTATGAGTAAACTCTTGAATTTTTCATCTTAACTTTTAACTTCCAAGTAAAATTAATTTCTTTGCCTTACAATAATTTTTTCAAATACTTAAAAATGAAGTCGAAAATTAAATAGTCTCTTCACCACTAGGCAAATTTGACACTTTTTCTACTATAGAAAAGTAGTATTTGGCTAATAAAATCCTATAGACACAGACTTTTTTACTTTCAAAATATAACTCATCAAGAAAGTACTTTAAAAAAAGGAGCAAGAGAAACTTAAGCACAAGCAGATAAAGCATACAGAAAGACAGATAAACCTGGGTGGGTAAGTAATGCCCTTCTTCAGGGGGAAGCCTCCAGTTTGAATTCTTTTAAAGCAATTACATCCCTTACAACTCTTAATCATTTTGACAGTGTACTGACATCCTGGCCATTTAAAATACATACTTAAATACATACCAGCCTGGCTGGTTTAGACAGCAGGAAGCAAGATATTTGTACAAGAAGAAAAGAGGAATGAAGGGCCAAGAGGCCCCAGAGCAGTTGGAAGAACAGTTGTTCTGTGTGGAGAAGCAGGAATGGGGCAGAGGTGAGCTGAAGGCCTTCCCAATCCTCATTTAACTCCTTCACTTCTTTTTGTTTGGGCAACACTAACAGTTCAGTTCTCCACTCATTTAACTTTACATTCCCTGGACTAATTCTGTACCTGTGAACAGCTGATGGGAGCAGTGGGAGGGAAGGCATGCAGTAGATGATCTTCTGATGGCTCACAGCCTGTCTGTGGTCCCCAGTGCCACCACCACCCACAGACCAATGATGTGCAACACAGTGCCTGTGACAGACAGCTGACGAGGGCTTCTGCTTCACAGAAATTACACATTTTCAAAATTAGGTTTCAAGCCCAGATAAAACAAAACTGGTTCTCCATCTCCCACTGCAATCTCCCATTCATAGAAAGACTTTACACTTCAAAATCAACTTTATGGTATCACATTATCACCATAGCATCCACCCTTACCACTCACTACCAGAATCAACAACTCCATGATGCCATTTATCCTCCCCTCAGGAACTTGGGCCATTTTCTGTTAGCAAACCCTTCCTGCAACTGTTCAAAGGTGACACCATCTTTTCTATTCTCAGAGTATTGGATCCCAGAGTTTTACTGAACATGTTCTTAGCTGTAAGAACAGCCACATTTCCAGCTCTACACCTGGCAAAGACTCATCCAAACAAGAGGAAGTCATAGCTAGCCATGTAGAATAAGCTCAAAGCTACTTCTGCACAGGGAACACACATACCACATGCAGTGCTCATATGCTGACAGAGCTCCTAGGCCTACATGTACTATGGTAACTAGGCAGTACTATCATTCAAGAACATGGCTCAAAACTAGTTTTCTTTAAAAATAATTTCAAGGCATTTTCGTCAATGCTGGATTCTGTAAACTGTTACAACTTAAGTTTTGGCACAAACTGGATTCACCAAGAAGCGTTCAAGATGGACTAAAAGTCTGCCAAGTATCTTGCAAACCTGAAAGACTAACTATTACAATGTTAGAGGTACTATGGTATGATCCTGAACTGTGACATCTGCGTACACAGCAGCATTTTGACACTGGTACTGCATACAACACACCAGGAGAACACAACAGACTTTCAGAAGCTGCTTGCTGAAAATGACAGAGAAGTACTCTAGGAGCTCCTGCAGCTTATAGGCTGCTGGCATCTGAGGGACCAAGTCTATCTGTCTTCTCATTCTCCTGCCACTCAGTGCCAGGATGCCGATTTGGTTTAGAAAACTTATAGGCCAGCAGGTTTTTTTCTCCTCCTGCCCCTCTCTTCCTCCTTTGGAAATGTCTGCATTCTTGCAATGTCAGCTGGAGGGGTGGTCGCTCACCCTGCCATCACCTCCTGGTAGGCAGTTTGCAGCAGTCCCAGCAACTTGGTAGCTGGTGTTAGAGCAAGGTTTTAGATTAATAACCTCGCAAACACAGAGCTGCTTCTGCACTGAATGACAGTGGCCCTTCTGAGCTCTGGTTTGACTCAGGGCACAAGCAGCTCATTAACCATCAGATGATTCAGCACTTGGTGCCTTACATTTCTGCTGGCTGGTTTTCATCAGCAGACTACAGCTTTGAAGATGTATCACTTTTATGATACCATCAGACACCTGACGAGACACAGGTGTCAAGGCACTCCAGCTCCAAGCCAGCACTAATTTTATGTGATGCAGACTGCTCCTAAGTTTTCCTCTTCACTATGCAGCTTTATAATCACATTCCCCACAAAAATCCTGACTGTAACTGTCAGCAATTTTTTCTCCAGCTCTTTCAGAAAGAAATAATGCAAAAGAAAATTAAAGAAAGGGGTCAAAAACAAGATCTCAGGTCACAGAGAAAGACTGAGATCCTGAGCAGAGGGAGTATGATCTCCACATTTCACGCTCAGAAGAAAAAAGGATTCCTGTCCCACCAACTAACCATGCACAAAATGCAGTCAGATGCAGTCTCTCCCCACCCCCAACCATCCCTTCCGATTTACTCACGGCTACTAATCTCATTAGAGTTCCTATAATTAAAGCACCATAAAATCAGATGAAGAATACAGTATGGTGTTTAAATTAACTCACCCAAAGTCTTTTACTATAAGAATGACTACTCCAACAGAGTTACAAGATTTACAAATAAAGCATCACTAATAAGCACAGGATCAAAACTGGATTATCAAGTTTACCTATTTGCATGCAGAAAAAGCAGGCAGTGAGGTTTCTATAAAACTTTTGCAGCCATTTTATAGGAAAAGTGAAATGCTCCCTCTGATGTAAAAAAAGCAGCTCAGAGTGGTTAGGAAATTAATCACGTTTTTAACAAATCTGGTATGCACGGTTTCTGAAATAACCTGGGTTTGGTGCCACGTTTACTGGAGAGAAAGATGGGAAGTGAAGGAGGTGAAGGAGATATGGATGTAATATTACACCTGTGAGACTAAGTGTCCTGGTTATTGCTTCCCTGTCCCAAGTTTGTGTGCTGGATGACAAAGTGCAGAAACTCAGTTCCCAGCTGAATAGGACATGGTTCTTTCACACGTTTTATCCCAGCCTCACTCAGTACATACCTGGGAGTCCATGGAGGGAGAACACTAGCCTTTCAGACAATCACACTCTTCAACGTCACCTATTAAGCATAAGAACAGCTTAGGGCTGCATCAATTCCTGGAGACAGGGCTTGCTGGGACCTGACTCAAGCTCTGTGGGACCCACACCACATCCTGAGTTGCAAAAGCCACAACCTCTTCCACAATAACCCATTACCCATACCTATCAATTACCATCTCATCAATTTCTTCTGAGTCCAAACAAATAGTGACAGAATTTTTTTTTTGTGAATGGTAGATCAGCTAGGCATAGTCAGACCCTGAAGAGCCCCAAGTGCTCTGTGACTATCAGGATGTGAGACAGAACACCTAAATTGAGGCAGAAATAAAGTTACACAATTTCCCAAAGTCAGGCTCCAGATCAGCCTGGGCATTCCAGGCTCGCCTGCTAAGCTTCTGCTCCAGCCACTAAATCTTTGAAAGGGATTATGCAGCAAGGTGCCAGTGATAAGACTGGACTTGACCTCTAAGGACAGTCAGATGTTACCCTCATTTTCCAGGATGCTGGTAACATGATGAGCAAAAAGTCTGCAATTGGAGTATTTTCATCTGGCATTTCTTTTAAGAATCAACTTCAGTTGATTTTCTGATCTATAAAGGGCCCAAAGGCAGAAGTTCTAATGCTCTTATATATTCACATAGAAGAAAGCAGGGTGCATTAACAGAGATTTTACTTTGCTACTTCATTAAACATTTCAGTAATCTCAATGAAGCCATCATGAAGAATACAGCTTTCCTCAGTGAGAGATCACACACGGACATCAAAGGCAAAATGAATTATTTTAAGTGCTATACTTCTGCCAACATATTCCACATTTTCAGCATGAGAGACTACTCCTCGAGAGATGGAGAGTCAGCCAGGGCAGAGATTACTATTACCCTGATGAGAAAACCAAATCTAAACTGTGCAAAATACTGCTTGGTGGTTTTTTTTTAATTGTCTTTTGTTTGTTTTCAATTTCAGGTACATTGTTAAATCAGGTTGATCATACCCAAAAGTAAGATCTTCTAAAATTCTCAAACCAAAACAGCCTTTCAGCATTTATTTCTTTTGAGTTTCTCATAATTTTTTTTTTAAATCTCCTACAAAAAATGCAAAGTCTCAAAAATGAAAGCTAACTTGATTTCTAACCGATACTGGCTTTTCACTCATACTTCCCAGGAATTCTTGTAATATAACAGATATGGAGATGCCTTTCTCTCTTCCCACAATGACTCACAGGGTCCTTCCATAGCACAAAGAAAAGACAGATCACTTATTGTTCTTCTTGAAAAAAATATCACTTTCTTGTCCTTTTCAAAAAGGAAGATAAGAGAAGAACACATTGGACTGATATCTGTTGTATTTTGTTTCATTTTTCCCTAACAAATTTATCAAGCAACTAAAACTCTGCCTGGTCATAAAAGCATCTGTAATAACATGTCCACAGAAGTGCTCTGTGAATCCCACTCCTCAGGATCAGTATCCCTGCCCCACCTTTAATGTACAGGAGTGAGTACCCATATGGCTATGTGCCATATGGGCACCTTTCAGCAGCTGCTGGGATCAGCTCGGCAGGTGCTTAGCAACAGTAGTGTCTCCCTTGAAGGACATCCCTGCATACACATCAAAAACCTGGCCAATGCTAAACCCACCTCATAGCTCATATACCTGCTTCCTAGGCCAGCCAGCTATTTCAGCCACCAAGCTACTGCCTCCTTCTCCAAGAGGCCAGCCTAAACCACGCAGAAGAGTTCTTCAGTATGGCTTTAGATAATAGATCATGTAACTTCCATTACATCACTGTAAACTGCAGGCACCTGCAGAACTTGGGGAAGATCACCCTGACATGACACCACTTGCCAACTTCCAGCTTAAATGAAAGCCAATATTCTGACATATTACTTCAGTAGCACATATGTGCACAGACTAATATAATCTAAAAACTTAATTAAAATTTCCAGTTTTGTTTACAAAGCAAATAACTTTGGTCGCTGTGCACAAAGTCGTGAGAAGGCTTATTAAGTGTTCTTGAATTTCAGTGTTACAGGAAACACTCAAAACATAACTCTGATCATCTGATCCATCAGTTCCCAAGTTAAACCCTTTGCTGATTTCTAAACGCATCCAAACTAGATCATAAAAATGCTACGGAGTTTACTATCAGCCACAACAAATGCTACCAGCACCAACAAATACTACATGGGCTACCAGGGCCCAGAGAGGAGCAAGTACTTGACTTCTGGTAGCACGTGCAATTTCCAAGCAGTGAAATGCATTTAGGTCAGAAGAGGCCTGTCAACTATTTACAGAGTGCAGGGGTAGCTGTAATCATCCATTCCTTACCTACACACACAGCCTAGCAGGAGCGCAAACTGCCCCAGCACAGCACCAAGTCCCTACAGGTGTATCATTCCACTACCAAACTAGCACATCCTAAAAGCTTCTGCTGAATAAAAGCATGAAGGTGGCAAGCAAAGGGTTTAGTTGGTTTTGTTTTTCCCACATACACCATACTTCTGCCATTGTTCTCCATGTTTAGGGTACGACTACACTAGCAGCAGAAACACACAAATATTTAGTGGGACTAAACTAACTGCTGAAAACATTAGTGAAGACAGAGCTTAGCTATCAAGCTGCTGACTTCGGTTTGAAACAGCAATTCTGACTGAAAAAAACAGTGATCAACTTGTAAACATCCTATATGCCAACTACCTGCCCGAGATGGAAAAGCTGTGCTTTCAAATTTTTGCCTCCAAAGAAGTTATTGTTTACTGCTGTTACCTGCAACTGTTCAACAATAGTCACACACGCAATTTTATTCTTGCATAACTGGCATAACACCAAACGCGATGTGTCCTCCGAGGAGCAGGCCGAGCGGCAGCACCAAGCGGCCCGAACATCAGCAAACCCAAGCTGCAGTGGGCAAACCCCCGGGCTCCAGGAGCCGCTTCGGAGGCGGCTGCCACTGCTCCCAAACTCCGCTCCTTATCTCCTCAGCCTCCGCTTAAAGGAAAGCTGGTGCCGCCGGTCAGGCAGCAGCTAGAGTTTGAGGTTTCAAAGCGAAAATCCTAGTAGAGACTTGAAGAGCCTGAAAACGCAATAGTGACCAGCCCGACCAGCTGCGTACAAACGCGCAGAGCAGCGCTTCGGGAACGGGGCGGTCGCTGAGACGGCAGCTCGCACGCAGGTGGCGGCCGAACGCGTTCCGTGCGGGACGGGAAAGGCTCCCTCCCGCTCCGTGCCCCACGGCCCAGCCCGGCTCGCCGGGCTACCCGATCATGCGGCCACAGCCCTCCCCCNCACCGCCTTCTTGCAGCAGGACAGGGGCTTGATGGGCTTCTCCTCCAGGCATACGCGGCAGCTCAGCACCAGCAGCGGCCCGAACTCGCCCGCGATCAGCCCGGAGAAGGGCTCGGGCAGCAGGTACAAGTCTACCACCTCGATGCTGCCGCCGGACGACAGCGGGTCGTCGCCCGACACCAGCCCGCGCCGCGCCGGGGGCTGCCCCACGCCTGGGCCGCCTCGGGGGGAGCCGGGGGCGGCCGCCGGCCGGTC
>VXBU01001490.1:364683-411047 GCA_013400315.1 Bombycilla garrulus
TCACAACTTTTACAAAGGATTTTAACTTGACTATGTTAGTCTTGTTCCAATAAAGTGTCTTAATATAATGAAAAATAAAATAGTATGTTTCAACATTCAAATCTAGTTTGTAACAATTTTGTAGTGAGTAAAGACTTCAAGAACAGATGACATTATAAAAATTATCTTTCCATCAAAGATATATTAAGTGTACTGTGTATATATTGAATAAGTAGAAAATAAGATTAAAATTTACTAGAAAAGTCCTTTTTTATTGTTTTTATTAACCTATTTGTTTATGAATTTTTTGTGCAGCAAAACTCCTGCACATTGATCAGAGCTGGTAAAAGTAGCTGTTCATTGTCACCTGTGTGTTTAGGCACAGTTCTGCTGCAGGAGTCTGGACTTTGTGCAGCTGTGTTAAGCATGAGTTGGAGTCCCAGCTCTGCTGGAACACTGGAACACACACAAGTCTTACTGGGAACAATCACAGCAATTCCTGCAAACAAACCATCAAGGAAGCTTTTTCCTTGTTAATAACTTCACTTGCAGCACATTTTTTTTTTTTCCCTGGGAGTAGCAGTGCTGAAAAAGTTTTGCTTTCACATTTGTGGATGCTAGCAAAATTTCAGCTTGTGAGTTTCATCTAGGACACTTTGAAATCTTCGTACCTTCATTAAGTACCAATAAGAAATTGAAGAATAGTAAAGCTTATTTTTTTTCCACATACATTTCATTATTAATATATAAAGTGTGTGTGACAGAAAAGGATTCCAGATAAATAGTGCTACTTACCCTGCAATCTCTATCCTTTTCCTGACAAAGTGTTTTCTGCTAATACAAATCCCCAAGATCCTGACCTTTCTTTTTTGCTTTCCTTCCCTGCAAGCAGAGTGGAGGAAATGATTCCTGTCACGTAGCCAAAGGGGGCATATTTACATGGCTCTACATGATGTGATGAGGAAATCCTGTTGCAGAGAATTCAGGAGGGGGAAACAAGTAGGTTGCCAGTTCTGCTTTTTTTTTTTTTTTTTTGAAGTCCTGCCTCCACTCCTCTTAAGGTTTGCTTCCTGGAAAAGCCACTTCTGTGACTTTATCAGTACAGATCTCTTTGTTTCTCAGTTTGCTTTCTCCATTTTTTTGCACATGGATGTTTCCAGGATATTATTCTCCTGCCTGATATTTGCTGTATATTAAGTGATTGTGGTGTTATCTGCTATGGAGGTTTGCTTTGCAGATTTTGCTTTTAGTACTTGTAATTTTATTGTTCTTCCACTAATTATCTCTAAAGCTCTGCACAAAGTAAGAGGCTACTGTAAGTGCTTTAATTCTGGTCTCTTCTGGGTTAAGGGAAAAAAGCCTTCACTGAGTACAGGAGGATATTGTAATTTCAAATCCTAAAGCATTCAAATAGCTTTGGCTGTATCCTAGAGGAAATCAAACATTAAGGGTTTTTATTTTAAAATGCATTTAGTACATATGGAATTCCATAGTTAATATTTTCTAGATTATATAAGAAACAATATATGAAAACCCAGTGTGAGAGCTTTCCTTTACCTAGGCTAAATTCACCAAGGTTGAATTCCCTTTCCTACTGACTTTGAGATCTGTAATCAAAAAACCAGTGAAATGCATCAGTTGACTAGAAAAGAAACCTTTCATGAATGTAGAACCTGGTGTAAAATCAACATGGAGCTTATGCAAAAACCCCAATTTTTTTAAATGCATGAGGCACTAAAAGCTAAAGAATGATTGTTAAGAGTATGATGGATGTGAGTGTCATTCTGCCATTTCAGAACATGCTCCTTCAAGGGCTGTCGGTGCCTTCAGCTGGTAGCCAGCTCATGTGTGTGTGCTGGATCTGATCAGAGACTAAGAACAAAAACATTTTCCCATGGTAGCATTAGTTTTGATCCACAGTGCTGTCCATTAAAAGCTTTAAGCTTTGGGAACATTTGGGTCCAGATCCAAATGTTCCCTGCTTCATGCCTCAGAAGCACTGCTACTTTTGTACAACAGACAATAGACTATTTAAAAAAAAAATCTGATTTCAGAGAGGAGTTTTTCTAAACAGAAAGATATTTATGTTTTATTCCAACCCCATTCTGCATACTTATCATGGTCTATTTCCCATCTTTCAGAAGGACACAGAAGAGACATAGTAGGCATTCAGTGATCAAATAAAATGTACCGAGATGAAATGATGGTGCTATGTTTTGCCCTTTCACTGTCTCAGGATATGGAGTGTTGAGATTCTTTTTCCTAGTCTGGCGTCTCCAGCATGGCACTAATTTAGAAACACACAGAACTAATGGTCTTGTCATACTAGTCAAAGAGACTGTGCAACCATTGCTTATTTTTTTAGTGATTTTCTTCTTTCCAGTGACACTGGAATTTATCCAATGACAAGAACATTTTTTACTTGCTTAGAGATCCTTGGGCTGAAAACCTGACATCTTGTGTTTAAGGGAAGAACTACTAGGACATTACTGTCAGGCAACAGCCAAGTCAGACTTCCACAGTACAGAAGTGTCTAACTCTTGGAATAGAAAGCTGTAGAATATAATAAACATTTTAAGAGAAAAAAGCAATATTTTCCATAAAAATACTAAAACCATTGCACTTTTCAGATTAGGAAAAGCAAAAATATAACAGGACACTGCAAGATACACCACCTACATGTAGGGGGATGAAAGCTGACAGCGTGTTTTGCTGATGTTTTAAAGTGACATAGGTTTTCTTGTACAGATTTGCTCAGTTAAGCTGTGAAAAATACAGCTTCAGCATGTTCAACTGCTACTTTATGAGGCCATCAATTTTTAAGAGGGTTTTATGAAGTCTTGATCTGGGCAAACACAGTTTTCAGATAGCTTCTGTCTAGTTTTAGGAAGAAAATAAAAACTACAAATAAAATAATAAAGATGCCCAATAATAAAACCCTGTAAGTATAGTGTGTATGTGAGGTAAAGATTTAGATTTGAATTTGACTGACAGGAGGAGAGGGAACTGTAGAGTTCTAAGATGAATCATTGTCCCTTGTTCATCATAAACTTTAATTTTCAAGTAGTTTAGCAATAATAAAAACCCTTAAGGATTTTGTGTGTGAGGTGAAGATTTAGATTTTGTTTTGACTGACAGAAAGAGATGGAACTTAGATTTCTAACATGAATCATTGTTCCTTACTCATCATAGAATTTAATTTTCAAGTAATTTAGCCTCAGATTACTGGAAACAATTTCTGGTTCCACTTTAGATACTGTTGATGAGATAGCTGTAGATTTAAGGGTCATTAAAGAATTCTTATTCATAAAAGTATGCACTTACCTTTAATCACATATTTAGCTCTTACTGAAGCTAATGGGGTTTAAAAATGTTCTTCATTCCTTTCCTTTTGCTTTCAATGGAACTTCAACATTTTCTCCTTTTAATATTTTTCTTAACTGGGGACTTTCCCTTCTTCCTGCTTTGAAGAGTCAGCTTCTAGATCATTCCTCTTGGCAGGCACCAGCCTCCCCGATAGAGGGAGGGGCAGAGAGAGCTAGGATCTAAATGGGAATCAGAGCAAGGCTCTACCAGCTCCCTCTGCTATGTAATGGCGGATACACTATGGGCACCACAGGCTCTGCTGTGTACCTGTAGAGAGGATGGTCTGGAGCCTCCCTGCTAAATCCATTTCTGAATTCCTGCTCATGTGACACACGCAATACGTACAGCACCTTGTTTTTCTTGCTGCAGGTAAAATTGAAGAGGGTTTTCCCCAAGTTTCTACAGATCTGGAAAGAAGGGGATGGTTTCCATTTTTATTTTTCTGGTGTAAGTGCATTTCATGATGAAGTATCAGTTAGGATAGGTGATTGTCAGTCATTTGTCCTCAGGATTCCTTTTGCCCTGATGTATTTTTTGCTCCATAGGGAATTTCCCACTTCATACATACAGCAAACTATCCCCTAAAGTACACAAGAGAGTAAAACCTTAATATTTCATTTTAGAAGATTTTATAAAGAACCATAATGATGATTCTTGTTTACTGTTTTATTTAAAGGAGAAGCTTCTTTCAGGGACAAAGAAAACAACCAGTTTAACAGAGCTAGTCAAATGACTTTCCAGGAACATTAACATCAGTGCAGTGACAGAAACTTCAAAACATTTGCCTTCTGTGTGTTTATTTGGTGATAGAAATGTTGAACCCTTTTGCAAAATTATTTGGAAGAGACTTAGCAGTGAATAATCTCTGTTTTCTGTCAGTTTCCCTGTTCCCTGGAGAAATTCAGTAAAGAAATTCACTGAAGATCTTAAACTCAGGCATGGTGTAGTTCTACCCACAGAATAAGAAAAAAAAAAGGTTAATAGTAAATATGCCTGAATATATTTCAAATATAAGGCCAAGATGGAGACCCATGGGGTTGTCAAGGAGAAACATGGGTAAATGTTTTTATTCTACTTCTCTTTAGAACAATAAAGAAATTATTTCTTTCTTGCTAGCCATCAAACAGGCATGTTTGCCTCAGTTTTGATTTAACAAATTAATGGTGTGTCTTTTAAATTAATTTTTCACTACACATTTAAATTAATCTATCGCTACGTCACGGCAAGGAAAGAAAATAGTTTAATTTAATTTTTCTTTGCTAGCAACTTGGTATGGCCTGATTTGTTGCCTTAAAACCTGGAAAGGAAGAGATATAATAGTACAGTTCTTAATTATTATATTACTTGAGCATTTGAAAGAGCTGAGCTTACTAATTGAGTTCAAGAGTTAGCCATGTTCCAATTTGCACCAGTAGTACAGATATCTGAAGGACACTAGTTCCAATGCCCCAAATAATTTTTTGCTAAGCTATGCTGTTATTTTATTCAGAAATTAATAAAAAATGGCTTTGTAATTCAATGTTTTGCCAAGACTTTAAATATAATCACTCTGAATAAATCCCAAATTGTTTTATGAACTTAGGCAAATGGAGTCATTTATGTTCCAGGCCTATCTGGCCACAAATATCCGTGTCTGTCCTACAGTCTTTATGCTGCATTAAAATGTCCAGTTGGAATTGCAGGGCTGTTGTGGCTACCCAATGTTCCTCTCAGCCTGGTTCAAAATATCCATGTTGGCACCAGGAGACATTGTCTGCACTGAAAAGGGCCCATACCTGAATGTGCCACTTATAGAACCGGCTCTGCTTGTCTTCTGTCAGTACCAGCCTGTCTTGGTACTGGTGGAAGAAACTTGGGGTCTCAGGAGTTTTTCTTAGGACTAGTTTGTGCTCCCACAGTGTGAGTGCTTGCTTTGCACACCAAGCTGTCCCCATCAAAACCTGGGGACCAGAAAACTGTGGCGTCCCTCTCTTGTTTACCAGGGACCCCACCTTGTACCACACCTGAAAGTATATCCATTCCTGGACCAGCAGAGCTGACCAGAGCCAGGAACATGGCTGAGAACACCTCCCTTGCATTTATGGGCAGGTAAGCGTAGCATGGCTGGGATTCTGAGCATGAGCCCTCTTCTCAAGAAGCCAGTCAGGGGACAAATGCTGTGCACTATTTCTGCCAAGAGACTGTTGTGATTTAACCCCAGCCAGCAACTAAGCACTACACAGCCTCACACAACTCACTCCCTGTAGTTGTTACTCAGTTCCCAAAATAAATTTGTTCTTTTCTCCCACAGAGGCTGAGGTGAAGAAGATGTCCCCAATGCTGCAGAGAAGAGCCTCCCTGCAGGCTCTGTGCCCCAAAGCAGTGCAGAAGTCACAGCAGCATCTTTTGATAAAAGAGTTCCTGCATAACTCTAGAATAGCCTGAAGCAGGTCATTTCACAAGAATATGGAGCAGGCCTTAGGCTTAGCACTGTGCCCAGGTTTGGGCCCCTGGAGAAGCCTCATTCAGCTGCAGGGACACTGTGATCCTCTTCTCCAACTCACCCAGGCAGACCCCAGGAGGTGTGGGTGAGCTCTGGAATCCAGCCCCCTCAGCTGCCTCCAGCAGCACCACAGGGTCCGCAAGGAAACCACCACCTGTTACTCCTCCTTAAGAATCTCCTTAACCCACTGTGTCTTTATTCTGGTCCAGCAGGAATTTTAAACCCTCAGTTGCACTGAGTGTTTAGAGGGATACCAAGGCAAGGGTTCTGCTCTCTGTTTTAGCAGTGTTTATGGAAGTAAAAAAAAAAAAGCTAAGTAAGTTTGCTGATGACACAATTTGAAATTGGAAGGAACTGTTGACTCTTTCAAGGGCAGAGTGGCCCTGTAGAGAGATCTCAATAAATTAGAGGGCTGGACAGTCACCAAATACATGAAGTTTAACAAGGGCAAGTGCTGGATTCTGCATTTGGGATGGGGCAACCCTGGTTGTGTTTATAGACTGGGGAATGAGAGGCTGGAGAGCCTGGTCCTGGTTGATGGCAAGCTGAACATGAGTCAGCAGTGCCCTGGCAGCCAGGAGGGACAAGCATGTCCTGGGGGGCATCAGACACAGCATTGCAGCCAGGCAAGGGAGAAGATTGTCCCGTTCTACTCTGCACTGGGACAACCTCACCTTTAATACTGTGTGCAGTTTTGGGTGACGCAACATGAAAAGACATTAAGCTCTTAGAGAGAGTGTCCAAATGAGGGCCAGAAGGATAGTGAAGGGCCTTGAGAGGGAGCCTTATGAGGACTGAACTTGGTCTGTTCAGCAGGGAGAACAGAGGACTGAGGTGAGACCTCATTATGGTCTTCAACTGCCTCATGAGGGGAAGCAGACGGGCATCTGCCACTCTCTTCGCTCTCATGACCAGTAACAGGACTTGAGGAAATAGCATGAAGCTGAGTTAGGTGAGGCTTAGATTGGATACCAGGAAAAGGTTCTGCACTGGAACAGGCCCTCCAGGGAAGTAGTCACAGTACCAAGCCTGACAGAGTTCAAGAAGTGCTTGAACAATGATCTCAAGCACATGGTGGGACTCTTGGGGTGTTCTGTGCAGGGCCAGGAGTTGGACTTGATGACCCTGATAGGTCCCTTCCAACTGAACGTATTCCATATGCTCCCCTGCAATCCCTATATTCTCTCTATATCTTCTTTATGTCCTTGCACTCCAGAGGATTTCCTGAGAGGAATCTCTTCTCCAGTCTAATGGGTGGCTCAGAAAAAGAGGACTTTACCATGACTAGGATCCATGCCAAAGGCCAGTGGAGGAAGAGGAAGGTGTTGAGGATGAGGAGAGAGCATTTGATAGTAGGTGGCACTTATCCCTGATTGCAGTAGAGTGGGGCAGTGAGGCAGACACAGTACAGTATTTTCTGTGCAGAAAAAATACAAGGATGCTAGGCTTGTCCCTGTGTATGTATTCATGCGCCTGGGCTGTGAGCAGAGCTGGTGTCTGTTTACAGTGACCACCTGGCCTAGAATAAGCCTCAATGGTTTTTGTTTTCATTCAGACTGAGGGTGGGAAGGAAAGGAAAACAAGGAGCTGCCTGGGAACAAAATTAGAGTCAGACACACACGCTTGTGGGATGCCAGCCAGTGAGGCATGATGCTATTATCTAGAGCTTTTCCAGTTCTGCTGAAACTGGCTGCCTGAGAGATTTTGCCAGCTGATAATCACCAGTAACAGAGAAGAGCTCTGGATGGAGAATGGAGGAGCAATGCTGTAAGTGTGAGGCAAGAAGCCATGGGAGAGTCCAGCCATTGCAACTACACCACCCAGGAGGGTCACTTCCAGGGTGGTGTGAGAGAGGCATTTTGATTGTGGCCATAGCCCCTCCCTGGTGAGAAGAGCATGTTGGCTCAGCAGGGCATCTCTACACAGCTGTTCTGCAGCTGCAAGTGGTAGGGAACTGGGACTTTGCTGGGTGCACTGAGAGTGTCAGCAGCTCAGCACATGCATGAGCAGTGTGAGTGCCAGTCAGGATGTGCCTCTTTGTGGATCCTTCAACAGACCTGGGCTTTCTATGTCTCCTTAAGCCTAGAGAGTGTGCAAATCACCTCAGTAGGTGGACATCTAGGTGCCCCATGGATTATTTTCCCCCAATAATCAAGACAGAATGTTCTTTCTCTGACTCCAGTTAGATGCAGTCAGAAGCTGCAGAAGTTACTCTTCTGCAGAAAGCAGTGGGAGAGACCACCTAGGAAATCATTAACCTTGTTGTCTCACCTGCTCTCATGCTTCCACACCTGGTTGCATACTATTTGCTTTTACTTTGACCACCATATGTATTCTGGTTTAGCAGCAGACCTAATGTCTGAAATGCAGTAATTAGGTAGATACCATAGAAGTGAAGATGTAAAAACCTTCTAGGAATAGGAAACATAAATTTCAAGTCAGTCCTTGAAGGCAAGAAGACTTGACCAAAGTAGTTCAGATCCATCCAGATATCTGTTCTGTTTAACATATTCATAAACAACCATACTTAAGACAATGTCAAAGATTGAAAATTAGCTTAATTTGTTTAAGGAAGTAGGTCTAATTGTGGGTTGCAGGAAGAATTCATAAGACTAACTGATCTGGCAGCAAAAAGGCAAATGAAATTCAGAGGAGGTATGTGTAAATTAAGAAGGTGATTCTTTCCACTGTGAGACATGAACCCAACTTCTAGACCAAAGGAGGTAAATGTTAAAAGAGGAGCTGGAACAAGTTGATAGAAGATGTACTAATTGCAAAGAAACTATATCTATCCCTGGAAGTCCCCAAGCTGGAAATAATTTATGTCTGGAAGAGCTTTAAATGTATGCATTGCATATACTTGTCCTGTTCTTACTCTTTCCTGAGCAATTTTTTATGACTACTTTTGGCAAGAGCACAATGGGCTAGATGGACTCTTACACAGCATGCATTATACAAAATAAACCACGAGCATGTGTAGCATAATGCTTACTGTTCCTTCCTGCCTTTCTAGCTCCCTACTATCTTCCTCCAGCTAATGCAGGAATTATGTAAAAATGCTGATGGTTTAACAGACCTCTAAAATTTTCAGCAGTTGCTATTTGCAGGAGGGAGGAAAACAAACCCAGGTGTTTCCAAAAGGAAACTTTCTAATTTCTCATTATGCTCTCTTAGCATCCACTGGATGCAGACACAGGCAAGAGACAGGGATGCCTTCACTGAGAGACAAAAGATGACCAAGACAGAGAACAAATTGCTCCCCACTAGTGGAATGATTTAAGGTTTTATTCTGTACAAATGGAAACACTGAAGTAGTTGTGATAGTCTAAGGATGTAGATGCAGCAATATTTGAAGAAGAAATAATAGCTTTTGTTACGGTGGCTGACACATCAGCAAAAGCCATCAGGCAGTGCTGGTGCACAGGTGCTGTGGCCTTGGGCACACAGCCCTTCCCGTGGGCTCGGACAGATGCCTCTGTTTGGGACACACAGGCCTTTCTTTATGCTGGATTGGGAGCTGCCCTCTGAGATGGGAAGAAAGGCTTCTGTGCTTGCTTGTTTTCTGTAGCACTACCAGCTGGCCCAATACAGGAGCTCATGCCTCACTTAACTTGCTGCTATCAGTTAGGGATTTCATAGATGAGGGGCCAGAGATTCCGGCACCATTTTTGGATACTGCGAGGCCATTTAGATTTTTTTTGCAAAAGTCTTCTGGGCACGGTTTACGTTGGGACTTTATGATAAGGACTTCATTAAAATAAAGAATAGGGAACCCAAGATGAGTAACTGACAGCAAAAATGCTGGTATATACAGTAGCCAGTCACAGATTTATGAAGACTTCCCTTCAGACTGAGACTTGTCTAAGGTTCAGTACAGCTAGCATGTGCCTTTAGGAGCCCCCTGGGATGAGCAGTGCTAATGGCTGTCTTGGGAAATGGGGATGAAATGTGGCAAAAGCCACAGCTTTTCATGTCTTCAGTTGTCTGAAGTTTGCTCTTTCAAGTGGTGTAAGTGTAGCCAGGATGGTGCCATATTTGAAAAACCACTTTGCAAACTGAGGAACGCAGACAGGCAAGAATCAAGGGATTTACTTACCCTGATGTAGAAAGGCGAGTCACAGCTCACAATGGCACCAAAGTCCTCAGTTTTGTCCAAGACCAAATAATGATAAAAGATCTGTATCTTTGTGTGTGTATCTTATTGTGGTGTGGTCGATTGTCTCGGTCATGCTCTGTGATCCCTGGGCCTCATTGAAGCTGCAGCCTAAGGGAGCTGTACTCACAGTCATCATGCCGTCAGGAGTGGCAGCTGTGGCTGCCTGCTTTTCTACTGAATTGCTTTGATGTGGATCTCCCACATCCTGAGTGAGCTATCTAATAAGTCACCTACTGTGTAAAACCTGGATATACTTCCTCCTCCCACTGTATTTTTTAATGAAAATAACTGTGACATCTGATTTAGTCAAGCTTTCAGGGACATAGCTTGTCTCATCTCATAATGGGGCCTGAGAAGAAATAAAAGCCAAAATGTACCTAGGTTATCGAAAAAATAGGCAGGGAATTTTTCAATCCAAACAAGTTTTTATTTAGCCTTGACCAGGAATTTAATTTCATCTAGCATTGGTCACCTAAAAGGGAGGGATCTGGTCTAGTTCTGATCTTCTTTCAAACAGTGGAGAAAGTATCTTGCAACAGGAAGGCAAGTCACTCCCCCTCATCTAAGTCCATTTTTAGGGATGGGGTAGGAGGAGCTCACTTTTCTTCACTTTTGTGGGGCTCCACAGCAAGTTCAGGTTTACCTTGCTATGCACAGAATTTGACTGATGCTAAATATCTATTACTCACACTGTCTCACAATTACACATTGTGTGTTGTAAGTATGCACAGGCTGAAAGATGTAATGATCAGCTAAAAAGCAACCATAAGTCATTACTCATCAAGTAAAAAAACCTCATCAAGTATTCCCTCTGAGGTAAAACAAAAATCTAAAATACTTCCATGAATTAGCTGTTGGCCAGCTGCTTCAATCTAAAGCACCAATTTCTCATTACCATATAAGATAAAATGATAAAACCTGCAGAAAAATACAGTTCTGTGGGGTAGGTTTCCTGAGCAAAAATGATGTATATTTCTTTCTTTTCTGATTTAAAAGACAGAGTGTCTTTGCTTGGAGTGTGCTGGTCCAAGCACATCATAAGTATTGACAAAAGGGATCTATAGTATGGGTTTTAACTCTGATAATGGCACCAGAGACATCTGAAATGCTCTGCCATAGCTGCATTAGCATCTAAGTCATGCACTGCAGAAGACATAGGCTCCCAAAGCTCAGTTTAAGAAAACAGATTGTCTGAGCTAGATGAAATACCTTGCATGTGGGAAACAAAACATCAGCACATATGTTACAGTTTTGGACAACAGCTCAGATTACTCATAATGACATGATAAGTACTCCAGGTAAACATTGCTGGGAGCTTTCTTTTACACTTGAGGCCTTTAAAGTGGATTCTTGTGTTTAAATCTGCTGAAGTAATATTTTTGGTTCAATTTTTAGAATATTTTTCAGAAAATTATCTCACGGTGCAATGTTTGAGCCACTTTAATCAGATGTGGGTAATGTTAAAAAAGTGATAGCTTCTGGGGGATGCAGCCATTACTGCTACACCACTTGCAAATAAAGTTGTAAAAAGTCTAAAGAGAAGCAACCTGGAACAGACTTTGTGCACACAATAAAGGGACAAGGACATATTAAGGCAGGAAATCTATTTTTCTTTTTTATCTCTGAACTCCATGCTTCTAATGAACAAATGTAAAATTATCCCAACTGCTCTCCAGTTCCCATTTTTCAAGCTGACCTATCTCAGCAGTTTCAGGAGCCTGTTTTCCACCTGGCTTCCTCTTCTGCATGGACTAACACTTATGCCACTCTGATCTCATCCTAGAAGGTGTTTATATCACACAAAGAAGTCAACAGTCTTTGTAAGACATATTTCTGCAGGTGGAATATACAGGTAAGATTAAGAGCATCCATTGATGTTGGAGGGCTATAGGGCTAGCTACAAAACTATTTAGAGACTTTAAAAAAAATAGCTGACATTAAAGCTATTTTCTCATTATTCCTATAATCCTTTAGTCATCATCCTGTGTTCAGCTTTGCAAGTCTCCTTTAGTGAAAATCAGTCTAGTCCTACAGCCCCCTCTCCTGTGCATTTATCATCAGTGCAAGAAAGTCAGCAATTTGGTCAGCTCTATAACATTTGTTTCTTGCATACTTATGTAGGGACTTAAGAGTTTCCTCAGTATTTCAAGTCTGAAGAGTTCACAGCTAGTAGTGAATTTATAGTTGTTGCACTTCAGTGTGTAAGGGAAGTACTATTTAAGGGAGCAGTTAAAAAGGAGGCAGAAGTAGCTACATTTATTAAAATACTTATGAGGATATCGATCATCACCTGCTGTGTTATTCAGAAATGCCTGAGCAAGCTAAGTATTTAATTTTCAAAGGGAGTTTATTAGAAACTGTTTATGCTTATTTGTCTGTCCACCAAATGCCAGCATTCACCCTGGGGCTTCTAAACACCTTTGAAAATCTGCTGAAGAAGAACTAAATGTCTAGGCTGTGGTGGAACATAAAAATAGTTGAGATCAGCATTTAATTTCTCAGTGTCACTCCAAGGCAAATCAGAACTTTCCTAGAGATCAAACCAGGGATTTAATCTTGAAGCTATCATTCCTTAGGTAAAAACTGAAGCTAATTTTATGGTTGCATTTACTGTACTCTTCCTCAAAAGCCACCTCTGCCCTCTCTGTCACATGTGGACACTGCGGCTTCCTTCACCCAGGCAGAGCAATAGGCAGCAACAGCCATGCTAGACTCCTGGCCAGCCAATAACCAGTGGATGTTCTGTTCCCTGGATGAAGTTTTTCTCATGTGCACATTTCATCCCAGTGTACTACACTACTAACTGTCCTGTTGTTTTTATGAGATACATGTATGTGACATACAGATGCATCCAGCAGAGCTGTTGCCATGTCCCTTCCCAGGTCTGGAGCTGTCTCAGCTTGAAGACAACGGTTAGAACTGACAATAAATGCTACTACCACAGCACTACCTTAACTCTTAGCTTGGTAACATCAGCTTTGCTTAGCACTGTTCAATACTACTCAGCCCAAAGCAGACTGATAGACTTCTAACATATTGTTACACACACTCCTTGTAACAAGGATGCCACTACCCTTCACAGCACTGTCCCTTACACTGAACTCTGTGGAAACAAAAGAGAGGAAGAAGAACGAATGTATAAGAAAACATATAGAAAATAGAGGGGAAATAACGTCTTTTTTTTCTTACATATCACAGAATCCTTACAGAGGGACTGCAAAGAAACTGCAGGGAAAATATAATTCAGTTGGCATAGCCCAAAATGGAAAAAATGTTTTCCATTCTGAGGACATAGCATATAAAATCTGCTAAGTGGGAAGAAACCACAAGAAGATATGACATAACTGCTGCAGGTAGAATATTCAAATTATTTGGCTAAAAACAGTCTTTGCTGTACTTGTGGGTTTGTGATGGTCTTATAATTTGATCAAGTTTGGAAGAATTTTTAACACAAATTATCAAAGATACCATTACACTGTCTCAATAGTTATAAAGTAATTTGTAACACCCATAAACAAATTGTCACTACAGACTCCTTACTATAATATTTGTTTATTTGTTTTCCCTTTCGTCTTCCTGGGAATGCTGCATGATATCAAGCAGAGTTTGGCAGGTTCTGGCCAGGGCCCAGCACGGTGTGGTCAACTGTGCCACTATGGACTAGCCACGACATTTGTTTTTCAAAATTCTATCAATTCATCATCATCCTGTCATTGTTCAGGAGTGAAGTTCCAGACCATTGGGGGTGAGAAGTTCTCTAGATACTTGCCCATATTCTTCCACTTGCTACACACACCATGATCATACTGTCATGGAGACTGAGTCATACTCCTAAATTGCTCATTAATCTTAGTCAAAACCAAAGCAATATTTCCAGGAAATACCAATAGAACTATTTTAACTATGCAGTCATGTTCAAGACACTGGCAATTTGTTGTAATGAAGGAGAAAACTCCACAGAAGAAGGTAGGGAAGATGCCACTGTGTATTTCCTTCACAAAAACCTCTTAGAGGAAGAAATATAATTGTTAATTGTCTCCAGGAGATGGTACCCAAAGTACAGTAATGACTTCATTACAGAGTCCAAATACCAGATTAAGCTCAAGGTCAGTATTTTAATAAAAAAAATCTCCCAGTCAAAACATCACTACACACTACAGAGCACAGCAAACTGAAAAAGCCAATTCCAAGCTTTATTATCTACAGCAAAAAATTGCATGGCACAGATCTGATAAACTAATATTGAGAACATATGAATCAATGTTGTGACCTGCAATTGCTAATAGATATAAATCCTTTCTGATATACTCTAGTAATCTGCTATTATCTCAAACTCTTTGAGCCTCATGATGGGCACCAAAAGAACTGTTGTGGTGTAATTTCAGCCACCAGACAGCTGCTCATGCACTCCCCTGTCCCCGCCCACAGCAAGCTGGGGGCAAAAGAAAAAGCTAATAAGAAGAAAATCTGTGAGTTTAGGAAAAAGGAGGTTATTAATGGCAGAACAATAATAATTAAAAAGAAAGTATAATAAAACCCAAGAAAGATAAATGGTACGAACAAAAACAGTTTCTCACCACCAACCAACTAATGCCAGCAAAGCCCCAGGGAGTGACCCCCTGCCCAATCTTCCCAATAGCTTTTTGCTGAGCATGATTCCAGATGATCTGGAATATCCCTTTGGTCAGCTGGTGCCAGCTATCCTGGCTATGTCCCTTCCCAGCTTGTCCACCTCCTTCTTGCTGGTGGGGTGGGGTGAGAAGCAGAAAAGTCCTTGACTCTGGGAAAGCACTGCTCAGCAGTAACTAGAGCACCACGTGTTATTTACACTGTTTCCAAACAAATCCCAACCATAGCCCTGTAGTAGCTACTATCAAGAAAATGAACTCCAGCCAGAATCGGCACAAAACCCCTTGTCTGCCCCTGCTGTCACAGTTTCCCTTCTTGTTTTCTGTTGCTGGAGTAGAGCAGTGCCATTCCGCTGAGGCTGCAGCGTCACACATGACTGCAAAGAAGAGAATGTCATGCTTTGAATGAGGGAGGTCTCGACCTACATCAAGCCTCAGTGTAGGACACCCCTACAGTGACTCCATGATTACTACATGTGGATCTATGTGAAAAGCTGCAAAGAGACTTTTCAGGAAGCACCAATGTAGAGATCATGGAAAAGTTGTCATGTACTGCCTGTTGTTGGTAACTGGTTTATCACTGCTGTTGACCCATGCATTGTCCCAAATGCCAATGGTGACAACCAAATCAAATGGTTGATTTGAAGTGAAAGCTGATTTGATCCCAATAGCCAGTGCTGGCAGCCAGGAGCAAGCTGCTGTGACTGAAGCTGTTGCTGTGATGGATGACCTGACACTCCTTCTGCCTGCCTTGCCAAAGTGGAAACATCCCCAAACTCAGTTTTGCTGAGTAGCTGGCCAGTCTGCCAGCCACAAGGCTCCCAGATGGGGAATCCTCCTACTGCTCCCCACAAGGACCCAGCCCTCTTCTGTACCATGCACCCTGAGAATCCTGTCTGGAGCTTGGAGATGTTCTGGTTAGTATCTGAAGTAAAAACTGCTTTGGAGATTGTTATTTAAATGAATAGTTTCTAAGCAAAAACTTGGCATGAACTCTTGAGTTTCCTGGAATGGAGGTTTTCATTTCCCATCTCATCTATCAACATCTGGCCCAGGTTGTGGAGTGGTAGCCTAATGGTGATGATAGCAATCTAAATACCTCGTGTTGAAGTTACTCTGTTTCCCACGAAATAAAAAGTGCTTCACAAAACAATCAGAAGAAAAAGAGAGCACTCTTGTAGCTGAACAGCTGGGGTAACCCTTTATTTTCCCTTCTTGGTTCCAGGGGCTTCTCGCTGACTTCATACTGTGTAACAGACAGGCATGAATGACATGATTAGAGATGGCTCAGAGGAAGGATAGGAACTCAGGGATTCCTCTGTCAATATCAATCCCTATCATATTTCTTATGGTTTTCCTTCCCCTCTTTCCCCAATGTTTCCTTCTCATTTTCTATGCTGTAACTGAAGAAAAAGTAGATAGGAGACAAATTTCAGTTTTAGCAAAGGCACAGGATTTGGGGAGGCTGGAGTTGTTCAAATATTGCTTTTAAATATCCCTTCTTGGGAGAAAAAACATTGCAAACTCAAAAACTGCAGTATCATTAAATGTTTCTAACTAATATAACTAATAACTCAGGCATATAAAGAAAATGATATTTCTATACATTTTTTGTTTAATGGAATTTGTTAAAATCATATTCAAAAAAAGTGTTTAACAATGAAATGTAGCATTAGAAACATTATAAAGACTGTTTTATTTGCCAAATAAGTACTACAGGGTTTTGTGGAGGGTAAAATTCAAGTACCCCCTCCCGATATTTATGAGATTGGGGTGTGGGGGGGAAATGCAGAGCAAATATGTATTTTTATCCTTCTTGTTTTTTATTTTCTAATGAGTCATTACTCTCCTCTTCTTAGCGCTCCTTATGACAGTCTACATGACTCTACATATTCTCTTAGCTTATTTATAGATGCATTAAGTATTTTTCAAAGTTCAATGCATTCTCTACCCTCCAAGCTACTCAAAGCTTTTATTACTTTGTTCTTCTGAATCACTAACAATATTTCACCTTACTCTGATCATTTCACAAAAGTAGCTATTATATGGGAAGATAGATATGAGAAACCACTTTCACTTATTTTCCTGGAATGAAGGTCTCATTAACAAGACTAAATCTGCTTTGGTAACTGCTCATTTTGACCCTGGCCTGAAAATATATAATGTTGTGTGCAGCACATAGGACTATACCTTGGAGACAGGGTTTTGTTATGTATGGTCCCAGTGGGGTGTCTGTCTCAACAGGACTCTCATACCTGCTGAGAGTCTCTAATGTGTTTCAAAGACAGAAGCAGGGTTAAAAGCTCAGAAAAGAAGTATCCATTGTATTTTATCTCTGCACACAATCAGATTGTGTGGGAATAAGGTAGCTATGAATAGATTATGGATTTCAATTAGTAGAAAAGGTCTAACTAAGTGAGAGGAAAGGTTCAGAGACAGCATGTTTTGGCAGCAACACAATCTGACCAGGCTTTTTTTTTTTATCACTTGGGTTATTGAAGGACTAGGAGAGCTCATCTGCTACACTGTTCCTGCTCTGAGAATGCTTGGTGTAGCTATTACAGTTTTAGCTGACTGTGCCCTTGCCTTGTTTCTCCTGCCTCCATGCTGGATTTTTACATGGATTTAGATATTGCAGTGGGAAGGTTAAGCTGTTCTTCTGATCTTGGTCTCTCAGACTGCATTCCCAATTCAGTGTCTATCACTGTCTTTCTCTCACAGGAGACTTGCGCTGCTCTCTCAGATCCTGTCCTGGACTGCTGCCTCCTGTGCCTCTGTGTTACCCGAGAGGTCTAACTTGTTTGACATGCCTACAACACTCTGGGAGCAATAGCTTTGCTTCAGAAAGAAAAGTTACTGCACAAAAGCACAGACCTTAAAGCAACAGCCATGCACATTCATTTCTGGTTTACAACTTACACTTTCCAAAGCCTTGAGTCCCTGAATGCTGTGTTATGTAATGACAAAACTGCCTCTTTGCTCTGAAATTTATAATTTAAAATCCAGACCACTTCCTTGATCTCTTCACTTAGATCAAATGCAACTGCTTACTTGTCTATAGCCTTCTGATGCCAATGATTACCTCAGCAGCAGCAAACTGTCCTGCAACATGATGGAGACAGAATAGAAGAGCTGTGAATTGAATAGCTCCTAACACTGTTTTACAAATGTAAACCATAAATCCCACAGTCTTTATGTTTATTTTTCCAAACCTTTTATTGTCTCTCTTGTTACTAGGTAAATAAAACCTTTCAGATGGGAAGCTTTAACAATTTCACTGAGGTTTTCAATGTTTTTGATCAGAGACAGGGCAGCAATCACATCGAGGTGTCAAGGAAAGAATTAAAGTGTTGAACAGGTGGCATTACATTGAGTGGCTGGATGGTATTCACACATGAGCTGAGGCTCAGCTCCTGATGAAGCCATCTAAATCCAAAGTCACTTGAGCTTGGCGCCTAGACTTTCACTGTCGTAGTCGGAGTTATTTTGGATGTCGTTGAACAGAACAAAGGTGTCTTGTTTGGGGAAAAAAGTCAGCCAAAATCTCCATGCATGATATTGTCTAGTGCCTTGATTCAGCTGTCTGATCAGAGGAATCTAATATCACTTGAGATGCCCTCAGTGGTTTGGCAAATATGACACACCAGCTGCAGAAGGCCATGCCCTTCTGGAAGAACAACTGGAGGCCAGTGGGACACTTCTGGATGTATTCCTTGACTCTTGTGCTTGAGCATTTCAACAAAACTACTAAATCCTTAAATTCCACTGAAAGCCAGCTCACATGCAGAGGTTTATATAGATTTCCTGTTTTCAGGAACTGATTCATACCTGTAAGTGGCTTTCTTGGCTATGAGAATACTGGGTGAGAAATTAGGCATAGCTAGATGGCTACAGGTCTTTCCAGTGTGCAGTGGGGAAAGCCTCCTGCATTCTGACATGGATCCTTGGGGAATACTGACCCCTCCATTCCTACTGACATTGTGTAGAGGGGAGAACTGATGCCAGGAATCGAGCAGATAATGAGCCTAAACAAAGGCATACAGTGAGCACAAGGACAGCTCCTGCCTCTGGCAGCTGCTGAGAAATCTTCAGAGTCTGGGAAGAGGGACAGACATAAAGCCCAAGCTCAGCAGAAGTACCACAGAGGCTCTGCAGTGGTTTCTCTCTTCTGTGCTGGCTAGATTAAGGTCGTTACAAAGTGTACATTTCACAATAAATGCCTTCAGCTTCTACTCTCTCAGCAGTAGATGGCACTCAGCAGTTAGCAAGAACCGCAGCCGGTTATGGCATTTTTGAACAGTAAGGATGGTTTCTGTACTCAGTGCTATGCACTTTTTATGTCTTAAAATCACATTTTCACAGATTCTACCACTCTTTCAAAATTTTCTTAGTTTTTAAGAATGAATGATATAAGAAGAAGCTGGCAGGTGTGACAAAGAGCCTCAGTAATAGTAGGCATTAAGATTCTTTAATTAAAATTATAAATCTGGCCTGCAATATCAGTTTTCTCTGTGAAAACTCTGATCCAATCTTGATTTGCCTTTATTTTGTTTATAGCCATAATTTAAGATCAAGCTCTTTAGCACTATTCTGAGCTGAAAAGGACAACTTGAGGCTATTGACAGGATCCATTTTCTAGTTTAATAGTGTATGTGGGAAAATACCTTATAAAGAATGAGATGGGCAAAGGAAAAGGTGACAGTGGGAGAATCCCAGGAATTACTGATCCCATTAATAATGTGAAGCTATCACATGCAATCAGGAGGGTGAGCAGACATGATATCTCTTTTGAAAAGAGACAGGTATTACAATCTCACCTGTAATGCTACAGCTTTTTCCCTCAGGTCAAAGTAGCTAATCCCTCTGCTGCATGTCTCATTCCCTTTGTAACTGTGTGATTGTTACAGAAAAGCAAGGGGAGAGCTGATAAGGTACTTTTAGCTCTTGTGAAAAAAACGTTATGGACCAGGATTAATATTTTTTGATGGAGTCAAGATAAAATATATCAAAACCCCCAAAGAAGGTACAAGAAGACCAAAAAGAGAAGATCCTTTTATTTCTGTCCAATACACAAGGTACAAAGGGCTGATTATACTGTTTTGCAGGGCATTCTTAATGGCTTTTGCTTATACTTGCTGGGTCTGCCTCCTCCCTTCTTCTTTTATAAAAAAGAGATGAGCAACAAACAACCTCAGCTTGGAAGGAATACACTCTGCCACAGTCATTAACTGCTTTTAAAAATAGAATTGCGGCATTCATGAGTGAAGGAAAATTTGTAGATGTCTGTGTTTGGATTGCACTCACACCTTTAATTACAGTGTCGCGCAAAATTGTAATCTCAAAATTAATTCAAATTGAGTTGGAAAGGGAAACTTGTCATGCAGATTGAAAGCTGACTGCAATGCCATAATCAAAGGGTGATAGTAAATATGGATATACCTCATTCAGACCCAAAGGCTCATGGTGATTTTGCAGACTGATATAATTTAACAACTTAGTGAATAATCTAAAGTGAGAAGCAAAGATTGTAATTGTCTCTTGGCTGAAACTCAGGACTGGAACAAAGTCCCTGAAGCACAAGGTTGGTACACAGCTTGACCTGTTGATTGAGTCTGAAAAAGAACTAGTATGCTCTGAAAATTGAAGCACCAGGGGAGTTTTTTATCTTCCATGCAGCAATGGGTAACATTGATAGTGTAAATACTGTTGAAATATGCAGGTACTGGGAATAAATGGAAATACCCAGGAAGACAAAGGAAAACCAAAACCAGTAAAAATAACCTGACCTCAAATCTCAGAAAAATAAAGGAGAAGAAGATGCCCATGGGGAGTACGTATGCTTAGCTTTTTTCTTTTTCTTTTTTGTAATATGCTTTGATAGGATCAGGTTAGGTGAACAACAGAATACAATTCAGAATAAGACTGAGGAAGTGGGTGGGTGCAATTTAAAAGCATGCTCAGTGGACAGAGGAACATAGAAACACTACAGCTGAAAGAGAACAATGGATGATGGCAGACAACAATAGTGTGCTGATCTAAGGGCTTCTATAAGCATCCTGTCATGCTACTGCTGTGAAGAATCTAATCATCACTGGAAAAAAGTGTCCTCAATAATATTTTTATTGAAATAAAAATGCAAACTAAAACTTTGGAAATATAAAAAAATTACATAATGTATTTTGCAAGTGTGGTTACCACTCTGGTGCTTATCACAACACAGTCTCCAGATACAGAATCTGCAACAGATACAGTCTCCAGCTGTATCTTTCAGACACTACATATTCTCTTGTGTCTCAGAGACCCAAAGAGTTGCTCTCTGAGCAATGATGAAACCTGCTTTTAGTGTCTGTCTTCACTGCAGATGCCAAATTGGAGGGTGGTATTAGCTACTCCCCCAATTTCTTTTCAAGCCTACTCAGCTGTCTATCTAGAAATGCCTCCCACCCAAACCCCACCCTTATAGGAATCAAGTAGAACTGTGATCTCTTCCCACTGGCCAGTTTATTTGAAACAAATTCAGAAGTTTTTGTAAGAAGGCAGAAGTACAAGTAGATCACAACTATGTCACCTTTGATCAGTTTGCAGCATAGACAGAGTTTTTCTGTGAGTACCTTCAAAATGCACTAAAAATTCAGAACTCATGCAGAGCCAAGGAGTATGACAGAGGTCTGCTTGGTCAGAGACCTGACTGATTTGTGTTACTTAACCTGAGCTATATGGCAGCTCTTTCCTACTGATGTATTCCTAAGCCATCTAAAAATCGAGTTCTCCAAAGGCTCTATAAACTGTAGAATAATCTTGTAAATCGTGTAAAATAGTGAGGAGGCATTGCTCAAAAATGTATTACAGGGCAGAGTATTAGGAAATACTAATTTCAGAATGCATCTGAACATGATACATTTGTAAGCAGGCTCTTAGATTACTCCTAAAGGAACAATTCTTTTCTTCTAATTATATTGCAACTTCCAGAAGCACAAGCCAGATTAAATGTGGCATTGTAGCAAATCTAACTGTAAATCGAGCAGACTATGTCCAAACTTGCCTCTGTACTCTTGCCCAAAGTATCTTCCCTTTTGCCAAGAGAAGAGGGGAGACCGGGTGATTAAGGATAGTTGTGAGGTGACACTGGGCACAATGGAGACCGTAGAGTTCCTCACTGGAGCTGAGCTCCAGATCGTGCCAGCCTGGCAGCATGCCAAGCTCTGTCACCAGTGCAGAGATTGTGGGAGCTGCTCCTCCAGAGGCTGATGGCATGGTGGCATTGAGCCAGCATGTCTCGCATTCACCTGTGCTTGCCATGTGGATGGATAATTCAGAAAAGTCCAAGAAAGCCCTCCTCTCGCTGCCAAAATATCCCAAGTGGTTAAATAAATCTGATATCAAACTCTTGAACGTCTTGAAATGGTGGTCTGCCTTCTCCCGCTAGATAGATTTACAGGTAAGTACCAACTGTTTCCTTTGCAAATCAAACTCCTTGACACTAAGCAAAGTAATTGTAGTGGGTCCTCTGGGAATTAAATGTATTTACTGCTCATGTTTTTAAAATAGTTGTTTACAGGGTGTCAGATACTATGGCTGAGTATGATTCATAGCAAATGACCGCATGCCAGAATTTTAAACTCTCCTTGCACGGTGACTTGCCTACTAGCTTGGGTGAATGCATGGAGAATACTTAGCTTCCTGCTGTAAATATACTTTACAATTAGCACTCTTAAAGCAGAAAATGGGAAATGCAGCATAGCAAGCTCTGTTAACATTTATATAAACGCCATTAATCCAGAGCCTTCTGTATTGTATTATCGTTGCACTTATGTTCCAAACTGACCATTCTTTTAATCTTAGAAAACGTTTTCTGTTTTGACATCTTCCCTATTTTTAATGTGGTTATGGTTTGAATTCCCTGTTGATAACATCAGTAGACATCTGGGACATTTTGAAATATGTACAACCAGTCGCTTCATTATTCATTGCTCTGTAACTGCCTAGAAATGAATGGAGGATTCTGTTGTACTTTCCATTGTACAGTTGTTGTAGAACCTGATTAAACCTGCAAGTGTGATGCATACACGCCTGGACATCTGCTCTGAATTTTTTGGGTCCTTATAGAAATTGCTTAGGCACAGGGTGGCAGCTCTTTTGAGCACTTTAGACAAAAGGCAAAACTAAAATTTTTGTGGGCCATTTATTTTACCTACTGGAATTAGAGATGTTTTTCCTCACATGGAAAAAAATGCCATATATTCTTTGTAGAAGTACTTAGCTGCTTCCAAGAATGCTTTCTATCTTCAAATCACATCCACAATGGTAGAGGTGGTCTAGGAAGGTCTGAGAGAAGGCATCTGTCCCTGCTACCTGGTCAGTGGCATCCTCAAGGGACCAAGAAAGTGGGGGTGGAGAAACTGGTGTAGGTATCCTAAGCTTTCCTATAGACAAAATCTACTTATTATACCAGGAGCTAGAAGAGAGACATTGGATCCTGTTCCATGCTCAGGATAAGTTTTTTTCATTTTGCCAGCCTTCAAAAGATCTGTACACTTGAATGGGTATTGGACAGCACTGAAGTGAGACAAGAGTTGTACTCCTGATAGACAGGTCATCTGCAATACTTTGAGGAATTAACTCTCTCCCACAACTTGCATACACATGCACAAACAAACAAACAAACAAACACACATCCATTCAATTCCTGCAGCTATTTCCAAAATATTTTTGTGTAGATGTTCCTCTTTCCATCCTGCAAGGAACTTCCTTATTCAGCCTTCTGAGATGAAAATACCTCCATGAAACCAGAAATAGATTTAACTAAATTTTGCTTTAAAATTTGTACGGCAAATCAGTGCTCAGGTTTGTACTTGGATAATGATAATTTCTGACCTCAAGACAGACATGTAGATCTCCAAAACATACATAATTCTAACAAAATTAGCATATTTTGGGCTATGTTGCATCTCAGAATAATGACATTTATCCAAAATGCATTCAGTGAAATGCTTGGTATGTCATTCTGTTTAACAATTACAATTAGCAAAAGTTCATTTGTTTGCTTCTTTTTATAGCCTAATAAAAAAATACAGAAAGAAGGCTTTAAAACTGGTACATAAACACTAATGGAAATACATCATGGGCTAGTTTTTGTGCTATTGTATTTATAAATCTTAGAGAAATGAAAATTATTTTTTTCATTAAATTATTTCCTTTTTTTCGTTTTAATCTTTCATCCCAATATTTTTCTTTTTGTAATTCCCTTGTTAAATACTTACAATCCTGCTGTAATCTGTTGCCGCAGCATTTGCACAGTTGAAAAAAAATTACTGAATTGTCAGCATGTTTTCAACTTTATTGAAGTTGACAACCTGGAAATCAGCTGTACAGACTGCATTACTACAGCTACAGGGAAATCTGAGCTATTTTCCTGCCATTAAATCATCTTAACAGCAAACAACATACTCCAGAGTCAAGTTGCTCAGCTCACACTTTCATGTTTCCTAAATAAGTTGCATTGAGAGAATTTGGAATTTGTCTCATCCATCTCTCTGGAAAAAAAGCTGCTCCTTAATCACTGTTTGAACTAGTGATAGATTGTCAGTGTAGCTGTGATAAGTTTACTGAGGACAACTGGTCTTGAGATTAAGTTTGAGCTGCTTTTACACTGATTTTAAGAACTGAAATTTTTAAGGAACCAAGAGTCCTGTTCAAAGAAAACTGACTTTGCTTAATGCTGCTCAAACTACATCTTCATTTCAGTAAATTGTGTTCTTTTGGAAATGTCATGTGCACACAAGTAAGTTGTTTTGATTTTTTCATAATTTGCCAATTAAACCATACTGCTTCCTTACGGGAATGTTTCAAAAGAGTACAAACACTAAAGTTGGCACATTGAAAGGCAGTACAGTCAAGAAGAATGCTTTTCCCTGAAAAAGGGAGAAGAAATTAATTAGTGATGCATGACTAGACCTTCAGGATTAGGGCAAAAGTATTTCAGGATTTGGTTGAAGAAAATAAATTACTTGATGCTAAGTTTGCAGCTGTTCATGCAAAGCTTGAAGGTTAGTATGGAAGAAAGTAGAAAGGTGTTACTTAGAGAAAAGTCTAATTAGAGTTCACCATGATGAGCAGAATTGAACCATGGGAAAAGAGACAAATCGTTTCTCAGACACAGGCAAGCTGGTATTTTCTATAGGAAATAGGAAACAATCTGAAAGTGATGCAAAGGGACTTCATGGAACAATTTTAGAGACAAACACAAAGAGATATGCAAAATAAGTGGTTCTTGGGCATCAGATGAATTTAAATCAAGAAATATATATAGAAGGAACAAAATGACAGCAGCTGTAGTATTCAGATGAAACCTCTCTAAGAAAAAATGAGAGCAATTTCAGACAAGGGAGGACACAATAAGAATGAACACAGACAGGAAATGAAGCAAAAATTACTTCCTGGGTCAAAAGAATCATTCATGACACATATGTGATGGAAAACCATATAGCTAGAAATAAATGAAAATAAAATAAGAGAGAAAGAATTTTGGAGGCAACAGATAGGTACAAAAAGCAGTTGAAGGAAAGCATGTGGCAGAGCACAATCACAGGAAGCAGGTAGCATCTGTTGTTGGATAAGGATATTAATGAAATGTGTAAGAGCAAAGGCTTCTACATGGAGCAGGCAGAAAGAAAAACACAGTTCAGGTTCTTGAAGGAAGGAATGGAAGATGTAGCAACAGTGCAGCCACTTTCACTTTTGCTGCAATGCAGTATGAGAAAATGTATGTTAGCCTCATGGTTGTTACCTGAACTGCCCTGCCAGAATGGGCAGAACAACTCAGAATGTTGAATCTAAGCCACAACTTCCATATAGTTTTTGTGAGCAAGGCTGATAATGTCATAAAGGCCTACTGGGAAAATGCAGGTTTAGATGAAAGAATTTGGACAAGTCTTGATGCCTGCGTGATAGCTGTGACAACAGAACCATTCCTAAGAATATTTTTCTTAGCTTCAGGAGGCATGATAACAATTTTATAGTCTATGGGATGCCTGAGAACTTGCCTTCCAGCAGAAAAGATTGAGGAAGCTTTTCTTGGTGTGTTTACGGGATGCCTGATGCCTCCCAGACTCGAAAAATTCAGATACTTCTAAATGCAGCATGACAGGGGACAGCAGCAGCATATGGTGGAGCATAAGTGAAAAAGGGGGAGCCTTAGCAGTTGTGATTTCCAGCGCTGGTGTGAGATAAGGGAATATGGGCCTTCTATAGCTGCCAAAAATCAAGTATCAGAACTAAAGGTCTCTGCTGATCCTGAGCTACTGGGCAGCACTTAGTCTTTTCCTTTTTTTTTTCCTGCTAGATAATGTGATTATACATTTGCCCTCGTCCTTGGGGCAAATGTCTCACTTCTCCTTTCTTCTTCTCAACAGCCCATCTACAGTCTAAGCAGCCCAAAGGACATCACTTACATGCACACTTCAGCAATTAAAGTCTGCTTTGGGACACCACGTCAGATTGGACAATCTGAAGAAGAAGGAATTGAAGTACACACTTTTGTCTGTCTGGAAGACCACTCTCCCAGAATATACTTTCTCCTACATTCACATAACACAAGTCCAGAAAGGGTACAGTGAAATATTAGGTGGAATAAAAGTCCTTGTTGTTGACAATCTAGTATATAGAGACACTCAACAAAAACATAATGGCACAACTCACAAGATGGAGTGCCATCTAAAACTGAATCACAGCAAAATCAAAGTAGGTGTTGTGTGAGTTACTTTGGCCAAACCTTAGCAAAAAATACCTCTGGACCTGTTCAAACAAAGTGAAGACAATTCTAAAATCTCTAGCTTCCTGCAGGAAAAATCAGAATCTCTAGTAAGCACAATGATTTACCTGTTAACAGACTTATACAGATACTTATTATGAAGCCCAGAATAGAAAGCACATCTTATTGGGAAAATCTGATGAGAAATTTGAGAATACAGGGGCTGCATCATTTTAAAACCACAATAAATGGCAGCAACAAACTCACAGGATGTGTTCCGAGGTATGTTCCTAGAAATTCAGGTCACAACACTGAAAAGGTAGCTAAGCTGTAAATAGTGGACGAAGCAGTATTTTACAGGAGACACTTTGGGGGCATAAGGATTGAGAGCGTAGAACTATCACAGGAAAATGATACTCAAATATAAAAGAATTTACCACTGTCACTGGATGTCAGTACATACTGTGCAGTATAGCTGAAATAGATTACAAACCTTAGGGGATATTTTTGACAAATCTTAAGCTTCTGTACCATCTAGAGTTCGCTCATGATCATAAACCTACAAAGGCATGACTTCAAAGTGAAATACAAGCCCAGAAGAGAAATTCCTGTAGCAACATGAGCTGGTGTCTGGAAAAAAAAAAAAAAAAAAAAAGCTGCAGAAATGCTGAAGAAAAATAGAGGACATTAATATGATTAATCTTTTAAAGGAATAGGTCTGGATGACTTATCCAAAACCAAGTTCTCCTGTCCTGTCAGGACCTCAGGAGTGTGAAAAAGCAAAGTTAAGCTTGAAAATAAATGTAAAGAAAGCAATGAAACTGAAGAAAAGTTCTTCCAGGCATCTGCAAAGATTTATGGATCAGACAATGATGTTATGGGAAGTCTGAGAATAAGACATACTTCACCAGTTTCAAATGTGCATGAAAGACAACCCATGGTTAGGACATGCTGATGATCTGTAGATTTTTTTTTTCATATGGCAATAATATGTGTATAACAACTTCTGAAGCATTTGAATTAGTTGATCTGCATTAGTGAATTAATAGATACTTCCGTTATGAAAACTGCTAGAGGCAGAAGCAGAGGCTCTTATACTAACAGTTGTTGTACTTTAGAGAGCCCAGGAGCAATGGTTAACTGATCTAGAGGATATCCTTAGCCTGATGATTATTACAAAAATATGTTTAAGGCAGCTCCGATAGACAATGCACTGATGATCTCTGGACTGGGTGACACAAAGGCGATGTTAATGAGCTAAAGCAGCAATAACAACCTCACTTCACACAATGAACCACGGGGTTTATTTGAAAAATTTCCAAGCATTAGTGTTTGGTTTATGTGCAGGCACACACAGACCAACAGGGGCAGAGGCAGCCATTGGCTCTGCTCACCCTCCCTGGGGCTGGCTGAAGGGCCCACAAACTCTGCCAGCAGGTTCTGGTACTGTTCAAGGTGGTCAAGAGTGCTACCTCTTTTGTTTTATTAAACTGCTAAAACACACTTCTGGAGTCAAACATTTCAGCTTCACAGGCAAGCAGAAAGTGCAAAGCTGTAACCCCTATGAAAAGACTGTTTTCCTTCCCCAAACTTCACACCAGGGTGAAATAAAACAGCTGAGTGAACAGAGGGGAAAAAGTAGGAATACTACTCGTGATAGAAGTGCCAGTATACAAAATTCCTTCTGAAAGAGGATTATAAGAAACAGTGCTCCTCCAGTGAGATAAATGAACATCCTGGGCTGAGTATTTCTGAGCCAAAGGAGGGGCTCCTCTCTGTGAAATTGCAGATATTAAAGACCCACTTGTGTCTGTATGAGTATGGCAGGTCTTGACCACACAGGCTCTGTTATGTGAGGAAGGTGATTCCCATTAAGCCATCCATCTACCTCTGGGAGAAAACAAGCAACACAGCTCACAGCCTTCTTTAACATAGTGACTAAATATAAGAATGTGCAGAACAGACCATGATACAGGTGTGGTAAAAATCCAAACTTAAAAATTAGGGAACTTTTACAGCACCTGCTGAGGTGTCTCCCCCATTGGCTTAACCATATTAATTCCTAGCATCCTTATCCTGATTCAGATCCTGTGGCTTCCTTGAGCTTCATCTTCCTTATGAAAACGTGTATACAGAGCTTCTGGTCAGAGACCCAAAGATGCATTCACTCACAACATGAGACGTTTACTCTACACAGCAAGCTTCCTAAATGCATGTCCCATGCCTGGGCTTGTATTCCCCATGGAAGGAGTAAACTGCATTGTTACACAGACTCAAATGGGAGCTGTGTCCACCTGCATCTAGGTAAGAAGTGGGGGAACTAACTTTTGGTTTGATCTTGTACAAGCTGGCCAGGATCTTTTTTGATATTAAATATACTCACCTGCTCTAAAGCTCCTTCACTCTTTAGGGCTCTTCTTCTGCCACGCATGTCTTCTTTCTAGTACTTGCCTTCCTTTTTTAGGTCTTGATGAACTTGTGGTACCCTTCATAAGAAAGAAGTAGAACAGCACCAACCACCTCCTCAGGGTGTCTAGGAGAATTCATCCTACACAGGAGCTCAAGACCTAGCTATTCACTGGGATAAGCTCCTCCACATCTCACAGGCAGGATTTGGGATACTCTCTATTCCAGACACCTTACTGTCCTACATCTTAAAATTGTTTCCTATCACCATTTATGCATGCAAGTGAGGTACTGAGTTGCATGCTGATTTAAGTATTGTACAAGCTGTGATTCTGGAATAGCATGTTTTTCAATTTTGTATGCTTAATCTTATGTAACAGAGAAGTATAGAGACACTGGGTTTGTAAGAAGGGTCATGCTTGCTTATGTGAAAAGTTCTGTTTACAGGCTGACAAGGATGGCTGCTGCAGCTCAGCAAGAAGCCACATTTGCCTGAGTCGCAGAAGGGCTGAGGTTGGAGGACACCTCTGGAGATGGGCTACTCCAACATACCTGAGCAGGGACACTGAGCAGGTTGCCCAGGGCTGTTTCTCATTTGGTTTCTGAAATGCCTCTGCATATCAGAGGTCAACATTGTGACAAACAACCTTTCACTGACAAGAAACGTCAGGGCTGCTATCTCTATGTTCAATTAAGTACCAAAATTGCAAATGATGGGATGAAAGAACAAAGCACTTCTGTCCAAGGGTTCCTTTGCAAATACAAAGACAGGGTAGCAGATTTTTTTTTATATCAGCTTACAGTCTTATTTGGAAAGACAACACCCAAGAGAGGTGATCTGCCTAAGGAATTATGCCCTAATTCTGATGAGTGTGAAACTGTCATGTCAGCTTTGCCAGCTGAGCAAATCAAACAACACAGCCCAGACTCGGCACATAAAGCAGTTTAAAGGTGTGCTACCATTTCATGTCTTTGTACTGAGTTCCAAAGCCAATAAGTAGTTCCCTGACTTTTTTCCATCAGCTTAGGGAAAATGTCTCCTCTTTTAAGTTTTCTTCCATTTCAGAATCTATTTCAGCCTGACCTCATAAATAATAACCATTTTCCTCTTCAGGTTTTGAGAGGTCCCTGGGAGATGCTGATTGTAGCTAGGGCATTTCTCTACTGACCAATCAGATCAGGTAACAAGGGCTACCAAGCTGGTGGCTAGAAATAGCCCCTGCTCTCAGCCAAACACAGGGATCAAGCAGTGGGGACAGGCATAGATGGCCTGGAAGCTGAGTGCTGTACTCACTCTGACACCTGACTACTAGCTGACAGCATGACTCACTGGTGTGACTCAGACCTGCAAACCCATCATGGATGTGTGAAGACTGGAAATTCCTCAGGGAGAGAATGCCCCAAACTCTCTTAAGACTCTCCAGTCCCCCAGCTAATATGTGGCATTGGAGTTTATCTACAGAAGCGTGAGGGCTGGCGTCTACAGACCTCATGTGGCAGAATGCAGTTGTATTGCAGCAATGCCAGACATTACATATCTGTAACACTATTTTTTCAAGAGGATAATTGTGAGCAACCCTTAAGTAATGCTTCTTGGTCACTATCAGCATGTGCCAAGCCTGAGTTCCCAGTAAAAGAAGGTTTTGTAAGATTTCATTAATTTGAAATCCTGTTACACTTCTTTCAGGCTAATCTGATCCTAGATCATGCGTTCCAGAAGCCAGTGCAGTAGGACAGCACTGTCAGCTGTCACAGCCAAGAGAAATTGGAAGAAGAGCTTTTTTCTGAGTCTGTCATTCCATGGGTTAGTAATTTGTTCCTATGCAACACTGTTGATTTTCATTCTGTTCACAGCAGTTAAAACCAAAGCCTGACACTAATCTGGATGGAAGTTAAAATGAAGTTAGGCTGTTCAAGATGAGAAATAAAGGAGAAAATACTCTGGAATTTTCATTCAGACAGCTATTAAATGGCATGGTACCTGATATTAAACAGTACCTGCTACTTGGGAAAAAGAATACTATAAATGCCGTAAAAAATGTTGAAGGATTCTGAAGTTGCTTATTTAAACTTTGACTCTGGAAAAGTTGTCAGGTTTTCTTTGAGAAAGAAAAAAAAAATCCTATTGTTGTAAAATCAGTTTAAGCTTCCTATCTTCAATTTTAACTCCTCATACCATGCTACAGCTGCAGTATGTACTACCTTGAAACCTTCTCCAGGCCACCGGAGTACATCTACCACGCACACACCATGCCCCTAGATTTAGGTCCTACTCCCAAGCCTGTGGGTAATCCAGACCTCCTCACAGGCTTTTCCCTCTTTAACAGAAAGTGTCAGCAGCAAACAAGCCATGTGCTGGTAACATTTCTGCTGATAGCTGTGCACAAAAGCAAAGCCTGACGGTTACCATGGGATTATCTCATTAAGCTTTTACTGAATATACTGCATTCTTCAATGTCTATTAATGTATTTTCTACTCTTCTCCCTCTCCTCCTCTTCTCTTGCCCTCTGTGCAGGAAGATGAATTGTATCAAACCCCAGAAAGGGTAAGGGACCTGCTGTGCTGTCATCCAGCAGTGTGGGTCCATGGTCACATTTGGCTTCAAAAATCCTGTCTTTCAAACCCTCTCCAAAAAGGCATTGCTGTGTATTTTGGAAAAAAAGAAATCAGCTACTGCAGCTGTTGTTATTTATGAATAATAATAGAAAGCCCTGGAGAAGGAAGATACTTAACCTGCTCTCCTGCTGAGAATTGGATCAGGTTCTTGTTTTCCCTAAGCCGCCTTTGTGTTCCTTTAGCAAGTGCAGGAGTCTTCAGACGGATTGTTTTAAAGTCGTTCCTGTGAAGGGCTATTTACACTTCCAGAGAGGTACGAGAGGGTCCCAGTAGCAAAGATGGTTATTGTTTCATGAGAAGCAGTCCTTTCTGGTTTGCACACTCATCCTGTGTGCCCAGGGTCACAGGAATGGTCCCTAGGGAAGACTTGGCTCTATGGAAATATTAACAGCATCTTGTGTCTCAGCAGAAAAATTTCTGCTCTTTTGGATTCAACAAAGAACATGGCGTAACCCAGTATACCCAAACCACCGGAGAGGCTGGTGCCACATTTTAATGCGCACCCTTTTTTACTTAAGGGGTTTTCTTCCCCCTTAGCTCCTCTGGTAAAAGAGCCTGAGTGACAGATTTTTCCCACTGTTGTTCAAATCTCCAGTATATTCCAGACCTGTCAAGAAGATTGTCAGCTACTGCGTTGCTCTCCTGCTATGGATGTACCTGTTTGGAGACAGCTGCTAGCCTGGGTCAGGCTGCCGGCACTGGCCCCAGGTGTTCTGTGGGCCGTGGCACAGAGCTGCTGCTGCTGCTGTAAGCCCGCAGTAGGTTTTAGAGAGCAGGGAAGGGAATTATGGTGACTTGCTGCTGGCACATTCCTGTTAATGTGTTTACTCACTTTCTTCAGGATCTTATGAGAATTGCCAGTGAATTCAGATAACTGACAGGATCTTAGTTATAATTAGTAGCAGCTTCCATTCTGACACACGGGAAGGACTAACAGCATTTTTCTTAAGGCAGAGTTGTTATGCTCTTCTCCAGAGAGGTACTTAAAAAAGTACATTTTCTAGCAAAAAGCCTCTCCCACTTGTTTAGGACAGATGGGAGAGGAAGGGATTCTGAAGTGATGGAGTTTGAGGGTAAAAAATTATTGTACAAACTGTCACAGAGCGTGGGCTTTCACAGATCAGCTATTTTTGTTATTACTGACACGCATCCGTTATATCAGGAACTCACAGTATCAGAGCAGATGTGGATGAAGTTTACGTTTCTTTGTTCATAAAATCTGTGAAAAATTACAGGGAAATTAGCAGAATGTAATACATGTGGAGACCTGAAACTAAGGGGCTGAATCAGATTACTGAATTTATTTAGCCTGATGAGCAAAGTGTACCTGTCCACAGGGTCTAATCACAAGGCACTGATTTTCAAAGGTCCTTTTGTTCCACTTCAGAGGAATTTGAAAGTAAAAATAAACATTAATGGGCATTGCAAAAGGCTCAAGAAGCTAAATACCCAAGAAGAGTTTAATATCTGCTGACTTTCAGTGAACCCAGGGGTCTAATTTGAGGGTAACTCTCCTCAAAAACATCACAGAAATGAAGTGGCTGAAGAAACAGCTGGGGCTTCTGAGTCCAGTTCTTTACAACTGCAAGCAGCCCCAAAATGTTTGAGAAGGCCCAGCTTAAGGGTCCTTTGCCATCAGTATTTCCTCAGAAAAACTCTTTGTTATACATGCCGGCAAGGCCCTCCAGGAATCTGCCTGGTCTCTTTATCCAGGTTCGGTTATGGACTGTACAGATGAAAAGCAAATCATTCTGTGACAAAACCAGAATGATGAACTTCCATTTCACAAACCTGGGACTCTTATGAGTGCAAATGACAGCAAAGGCAATAGGACTGGGAGATAATCTGGGACAGTGACCAGTCAGACACTTAAGTAGAATTTAACAACCTGAGATCAACAGAGCTTTTGGCCATATTTGTATGGCTTCCAGGACTGAGGAGCTTTTTTTGTAGTGGAAGTGGTTTATAGGCCTGAGTTTGGAGATGATTTTGAGATTGATCCTGATGGTTAACTTGACAGTATGCTGGTGCTGTAGAATACTTTCATGTTAATTTTTCCTGCTATTTCCTTTGATTTTTCTACATGTAATATGCATTTCTAAATGTAAATGGTACCCCACAGGTATAAGCAATTTTAATATAATAAATAAAGCATGTATTTACATCAATAAGCATTCATAAATTAATGAAACTAAATAACTATGCATGTGACTCAGGATGTCTTGACATCCATAAAGGAGGCCTGAATATGTTCAAGGTTAAACAGTGACTTATCTTTTTTTTCACCTATACTTTCTTTTTCAGAAGTACACCTGAACTATAGCTTACCTAATGCAAAAAAAAATTGGAGTATTGTGCCTGCTTGGCAAAACTACCTCCTCTATTTGAACTTGCTCTCTAGCAAGTGCAAAGTGAAGCAAGGCAGGGCTTTGCCACCTCAAATGTTAAAAGCTGTAGCCAGACAAAAGTCTAAATTCTTCTCTTGCAAGAAAGATATGATCTGAGTTAAAACAGAGACTTTGGAAGCGATTCCTACAGATGCAGACTTGCTCTTCCTGCTGGTGCCAGCAGGATATGACCTCTTGGATGATACAATTGGTCAGCTCTGGGAGCTACTGCTCATGGAGCCAACACAGGGAATGGAAGTTTTTGGAGCTCTGGAAGAAGCTGGGATATAGATGTTGCTGCCCTTCCTGGTTACCCCTGCTTGAAGGATTCTCTACTCCCTCTGCATCTAGATCTGTCCCTCATCAGGTGGCACAGCACCGCTAGTGCACTGGATGCTTTTCCACTAAGGATGCAGAGACCCTACTTAATTTTAGTTGGCACTCACCAGTAGTCCAGCTCAATAACTCAATGTGCCCATGACAACTGAGACTTGTTGTTGGGGAGCAAGTCTCAAGTGCTCAGGTGCGAGAAGGGCAAGCTCAAGGGAACAGGTCTGAAGGAGCAGTGCTAATTTCTCATCTATATCCTTTCACAGAGCAGAATGTGGGTTGTACACATCAGTGACTGTCAGGGTGGGAGTCTCACCCAGACAGTTTTGTCAGGAACTTCATTTCAGGCTGTAAATTAATGAACAAGAAGCACTTTTGCACAGGAGAATCTCCAGACTGAGAAATGCCTTTGACAAAAGTATTGGATTTCTGGAAGCACTGGATATTATTAGACTGTCTTTTGAGGTAGTGCTTTATCTTTCTGTTTATGAGCAAAAATTTCCTTGCTAATTAGTTTGCTCAATGGAAATCTTATCAAGTCTGAGGAGCTCTGTGCAGCCGAGCAAGAGGGTAGAAGGATGTGAGGTACTTAGACTGAGACTTTTAGGTTACAACTAATATTTAACACATATTTTTAAAGGGAAAAGAGGTTATGGAGCAGATTCCTACTGTCACATTGGCCAAATACCTATGCAAATGTCTTTTGATTTCTCCCTAATACTCATGTTTTGCAGAAAGCCTCCCAGGGTGTTAATCCCCTGGGTGATATTCATTCACATGAAATGAAATACACAGGGGAGTGGGAAAGATCGAAAAATTTTACTGGCACAAATGTGGCAATGAGCAAGTTATATGGGTCAGTACAAATGAGTACAGGTAAATTTTTATATCACCAGACCATGTATTTCACAAATGCTGAGCGTGAAAAGGGGAAAAAAAAATCTCAATTTTTGTAGAGCATTTAAAAATTATTGAGGATAATGTCAGTGTGTTTTTGTTTTTCAAGGAAAGCAAACATTCAGCATCTTAATCACAAAGTATGACGTCTTGAAATCTCATTGAAACAAAGAGCAAGTTTCCCACTGGCCTTAATGGAGCTGGGGTTTCATCCAAGTGGCCAACTATAGGAGACTCAGAAAAGGGAAAAATAATAACCAATGCATTTTAGATTTTTAATTTTTTTTTTTCTTTCTAAATAAGCAGACTTGTTATTTTCACTCCAAAGGTTAGTTCTGAGGCTACCTCAGACCAACAAGGAATATTTTTGCTAGGACTATTCCCAATGGGGGAAAAAAATATATATAGCTTGAATGAGAGGCGAATCACAGAATCAGAGAATGGTTAAGGCTGGAAGGTGCATCTGGTAATTGTTGAGTCCAACAACCCTACACCTGCAGAACTTTGCCCAGGACCATGTCCAGTCAAGGTTTGACAGTCTCTAAGAATGGAGACCCCACAGCCTCCCTGGGCAGTCTGTGCCAGTACTCAGTGACTCTGACAGTAAGAAAGAGTTTGCTGATGTTCAGAGGGAACCTCCTGTGTTTCCTTTTGTGTCCCCATCTGTCTGTTAAATTAGGTTTAATAGGTAGGGTGGAATTTTCTAAATCCACTGGGGAAGGCTGTCACATGATGCAGACTGCCAGGGCTCTTGTCGCTGGATCTGTGATCTCTCACTTTTCCTGAGAAGTTGTTCCTAGCCACCTAAAAGTGAAGTAGAATTTGACCACTGCTGAAGATGCTTGAAAATCACACCCATGCTGCATGTATCCATGTGATGAATATGTTAATTAAAAAAAAAAAAAGCTGTTCAGTGCTCCTGATAGTTTAAAATAAAAAATATTTGCCCAAATGAGACTCAACACTTTCAAAGAGTGGTTTCCTTTCAGTTTCAGTTCTTCATCTTTCACAGATCTCTGTTGTCTCCAGTATCTGCCATTTTGAAATCTGTGACTTGACTTAATTTGGCCATTTCTATGCATTGACTTTGAAGCACATAATGTGACAATATTAAAATAGAAAATCATAGAATCATGGAATTGTTTTATTTTGAAGGGACCTTAAAGATTGTCCAGTTCCAAAACCCCTGCCATGGATAAGGAGAATTTTCACTAGACCAAACTGCTGCTACCTGCTGGATGAGCTAAGCAGGATGGAGCCTGTGTTTGGCATTGTAAGTGAGGTAATGAAATTAATGCACTCTTTGCATTTTAGCTGTGGTTTGATGGTTGCCTTTGGTTTCCTGTGTGTGCCGATTCACTTGCCATTCAACCTGGTCTTGAACACTTTCAGGAATGGGGAATCCATCACTTCTCCAGACAGCCTGTTCCAGAGTCTCACCATCCTCAAAGGAAAGCATTTTTTCCTGATATCTAACCTAAGCTGGCCTCTTTCAGTTTTAAAGCCATTTCCCCTTCTCCTATCACTTCTTGCCCTTGTAAAAACTTATCTAAACTTACAGAAAACACAGTGAAACTGAGTGACGTTCTTAAAACATTCTTGCACTGTTTTCCTGGATTTGAGCTACAAAATATAGGGAAAAAAATGAAGAGGGAACAGTTATTCTATTTAGCATCCAGAATGTTCAAAATGTTTTTCATTGTAAGTTTGTGTCTAAAGTTTAAGCAGGTTATGCTAGACAAGAACTTACATCTTTGCCATGTTGAGCGGACACTAAAAGCAAAGATTAAATGGAAAACACATCTTTATATTAATTATAGATGGCTACTGTTTCTCAGGACCTGAGGGAAATAAACAGAAGTTCTCAGCTCCTGAAAGCTTGGCGTGTACTGCTTTAAATCAGTAAATGTGAACAATTTACATGCCTAACATGCCACATATCAGCATGAAAACGTTTGTCAGAAATTGATGAATGAAACAACAATAATAATGAAGAAAAATGACAGTATAGAAACCCTCTAGAGAGCAAAATAAACAATGTAAGTGTTTGGTAAATAAATCCCTCCAGAACTTTTAGAAATGAGTCACTGATTAATTGAATCAATCCATCAACCTTTTGTGATTACATCAATATGCAGTCCCTTTGATGTTTTTCTTCCATAGCTACTGTTTTAAATGCCTTTAAAATGAAAGATAAGGTATAATATATCTATATGGAGCTACCATAAATTATTTGGATACCCTAGTAAGATACAATTGGCTGATTCTTTTACTTAATTCTTATATGTAATGCTGTAAATAATCATATCACCTTATAACTGTTTCCACATTCTTGTTTCCCTGTTCCTCTCCTTTTTCTGATTTTTTTTGTCACCCACTTCTTCAACTAAATGAAATTTAACAGCAGTGAGACTGTGAGATCGTATTTTTCTTTTTTTCCTAATTGAAATGTTCTCATTACCTTACTTTATTTATCATATAAACCTTTTGTAGAAATGACTGTCTTATTTACTCTGTTCAAAGATTGCACCATGCTTGTACGTCCAGTAATTATCAGAAATAATAACTTTTGTGTATCAAATGCCTGTCTAGGAAATAAACACTTGGGACTTTGAAGGTCTTGAGAGGAGGGATAGGAAAAACTAAGCAGAAAAGGAGACTGTGTGTGGTTATGCATCTCCACCATAAAATATAGTCACATAACAGGTGTGTGTATGTGTGCCAGTATGTGTGACTGAATGGAGACAATATTTAGCACAAATGAACACAGATGCATCAATACCAAGAACATCATGTAAATTAAAGCAATTGCACATACTTACATGCTTTCCTAGGAAAAAAAATATTCACCTGCATGCACAGAAAACAGATATCTACATGTCTGCAAAGGGAAAAAACAAAATCCTGAGACCATTGTTGAGGAAAATGAAATGTGAATCTTATCCAGTAAATGTGTTCACAAACATTTTTAATGAGTTTTTTTCTAATTCACCTGTGCTTTTTGTAGCTCTGGATATTTATGACTTTCTGTGGGCTCAGTGAACTATAGCTTTAGCAAAAGTAATTGCACATGTGAAAATGATTCCTTACCAGGATTTGCTGTGTCTCACGGCTTGTGTACTGCTGTTAAATGTCTCCCTGTCTGGGGCTTTTTGAGGATGTACATAACCTTGTACTTCCTCTTGTCGTTTTGCACACACCCTCAGTGATGCTATCCTCTACGACTGCCATCGCCACCTTTATGTGAGCTGGAAGCAATGGATGTGACAGGGAGCAGTATGTCATTTTGGGAGAGTATTTGGGGCTGTATTCAGGACAAGACACAGTGAGAATGGGACAGGAAAATGGTGACCGAGAGAAAGAAATTAACTTGGTATGAAACATCTGTGTGGCACAACTGGAGGCTGTTGGAGAGCACATGCTGAATATGAACATGCTTCTTCATCTTAAGCTCCCCATAACCTATTTCCCAGCAGGACAAAGGCAAAGCTGGAAAGTGATAAGGTACCAGATGGCAGTAGCAACCCTTTTCCATTGGTGGATGCAGGAGTATGGCTTTTGTACAGATTTAATTCTGAATCAGAGATGACCACAAGCATTATTTATTTTTTAATTCTCCAGTTTCACAGTGCTCCTATCTATCCCAAATAATAATCCCAAGGCATTCAGAGGTCCCAAGAGCTAAGTCTTCTACTCAACAGAGAGCAGAAAAGGTGGTGTTTTTATTGGATTTTTTATTAAAAAATGTCTTTTGTGATCTTGGCAGGATTTGGAAGACACTCGTAAAAGACATAATCTGTTTCAACTGGTTTCTGAGAGATAAAGGAAAAGTGCATTTTTAAAAAGAACCTTCTTTTGTACATATGGAGAGAGATGTGCAACAAATGTATGTATGATGCTACTTTGAACTTCACATTTGGTACAATATCTTCCTAAACCACTCAGCTATGCCAAGGTCTCAACTCTAACTAGCTGCAATTTCTTCTCTTGTTGAAGGTCTGAACAGAGGGACTTGTCAGGACATGAGATCAAACAGAACTGATTTCTCCAATCCATGTCAGGAGATGAAGCATATTGGTGACTACAGGAAGAAAATCTCTTTTACTTATTGATTCTGTGCTGTGCTGCTGCAGTATGTGAATGAGTAATTGCAGTCTAAAGGGCAGTTTCTTTTATGCATTGTAATTGCATCTAATACTTCACATAGCTTGAAGCAGACCAATTAGCTTAATAATTGTCTTCATTTTTCTCCAAGGAGCAGTGGACACAGTGCTGTCTGCAGTATTGCTAGGCAGTGGTTCTTCAACAAAACCTGGCTTACCTGTAGTGTCTGCTGTCAATCCACATGTACACATGAAGAAGTCAAAATCAGAACAGCTATAAAACTGAAGAAGTCCATCACTTTCATCTCAGCTGATCATCAGTAGGTAGTAAGCAAGCAAAACATACACATGGACTATTCATGGGGCTTTCCATCTTTGTGGGAAAAGTCCTCCTCCTCCTCGTAGCACTTTCATTTAAAAATAAAACAGAGGACTGGAAATGAAAATATTACAAGCTGGAGTGATTCATGGTGTGTGGAGTTTTGCATTGGCTACCTCCAGTGTGCTCAAATGGAAGGTGAGCATGCAGGTGATGAAAGCCTTAGACACAGTTAATGGTTATTCCTATCTGGAGACATCCAGTGATCAATACATAACTGTGCCAGACTTTGTCAAAATGCTGTGCAACAGTGGAGCATTGTAAACAGTACTTAAATTAAGGAAGTGGAGCACAAACCATTTCTCCTTACCTGACTGAAAAGTATCACTTGCACTGTTATGAAGACCTAAAAAAATCCTAATGAAAGAACTCTCTTTCCAAGCAATCATCCTAAGAGAGCATGACCAAGTGTCTCAAAATGTGTAACATTCTGCTCCACCTTTATTAAATGGCCTCAGGCAAGCTGTCAATATATCTGAGCTCTATAAAATTTTGCCTAAGACAGGATTCCATCATTTCAGGGTAGGGACAATAAAAGAATATGAATGCAGAGGAAATACCCATGTTACATAGCTCCTTCCGAACAAGTATTATTTCTGCAATACTTAACACTATTGGCAACTTGATACCTATTATAGGCTTAAAATTCCTGATGAGTGGGCAAAACCAATCCTGTTTTCTAAGTAAAGAGTCTGTTGCAGTCAGCCTTGTAAAAGAAACCTTTTAGTGTCAGTGATAATGAAAATATCTGGTACATATGACAGCATTAAAATGGTGTCATGACCCGGCAATTTCTATTCAGTGCTGTCACATCCATGCACTGCACAGATTGGGACTGTCATCATGTAAATGTAATAGGATTCTTTATCCTGAATTGTTGCTCAGCTGGGAAGAGTAATTCTGAGTTTCCTGTAAGTTCTGAATAGCAGCAAGGGGCCATGAATAGCTTGGAAACCTATATTTTTTCCATTTATTTTTTTTAAAATGCAAATTACACTAGTAAGTCAAAAAAATCACTTTTGTTAAAAATACATTCAGAATTAACAAATGCCAAAAAGAAAAAAAAAAANAAAAAAAAAAAAAAAAAAAAAAAAAAAGAAAGACACATTTGGATTGTATCTCTTGCCTTCTGAATATTTTAGTTTATAACAAAAGCCCAGCCTAGAAAAATAACATTCTTTACTGGATTTTGAGGTGGATACAGCTGTACAAATCAAAAACGCCATCCAGATAGTCTCACATTACTGTGCTCTAAACTGCTTCCAGAAGAGATCTGTCCACTAATCATTTAGCTGAGTAGTCAACAGTCCTAACTTTTTTGAATGGTGGTGTTCTAACTGCAACTTAAGCAGGGTTATGGATACCAACTTCATATAGGTATGTATGTGTATATATATATATATATATATATATATACTGTGTGTATGTGAGTGTGTGTATCTACTCTATATGTAATATATGAATACACATTTATATTGCAATCCGTAGTAGTTAGATGTGCTTCCTATTTCCTAAGCATTTTACAAACATTAACAATTCAGACCTCACAAAAACCCTGTGAGGCACATATTATTCCCGTATTATAGATGGGAAGACTAAGACACAGAGAAATTAAGGCCAAAATTTTCTAAATTAAAATCAGGCCTATAAGCTACGTGTAGACACTTCATTAAATTGTCTGACTTCTAAAATTGCTAACTACCAGTAGCCGCTGTTCCATGGGAAATCACTGAAAGGTATGAGAAATTATCTTCTGAAAATTGGATTGCTGCTTAGGTGCCTAAACTGGTTTCTTTTCATGTTAAAAAATGATTTTTATAGAAGTATCATTTTGATCAACTGGTATACAGGGAAAGGTAAAATAACCTGTTATGACATTTTCATCCCATTTAAACCTCTTCATTGTGTTTAATACTATACATCTGCTATATTTAATACTACATAAAAGTAGAAACTTTTTAAATTTTTCAAGTTATGGGAAATTTCAGCCTGTCACTGCATGGGGTTTCCAGGAGGTGAAAAGCAGCTCTATCCAGTAGTAACTCAGATTTTCAGGTACCCAAGTATGAAAATTTAAATTTGAGATCCAAATCAGCAATGAATGCTTTACAGGATCAGGCCTAGGGGATGTTCATGTTTCATGCATGAAATTCCCAGCCGTATCTGAGATGGGAACCCTTGGTCCACTGCATCAGAATCTTCCTGGGTGATACAGCCCCCAGAAATAGTTAGTCCTGTGTATTTTATATACATAGACATACACACACATTCACACACATATATATATATCTATCTATATCTATATAAATCTCACTGAATCAATGTAGGTATAGTTCCTGAACATGTCCCACATCTTGTTTTCACTGGTGAATGCCTGTTCCTCTGTCATTGTCCAGAGCTGCTGCTTGTGACACTGTACATCCATGCAGACACAGCAAAGGGCACTGCCTTGTACAGGGATGGGTGAGTGGTGTGAGCGCACAGAGGCCTTTGGAGCAAGGCTTTGGCCAGCAGGGAAAAGGGAGATGCTCAGGGGTGCCTCGAGCATTTCCAGGTGCTGACCTTCCCTCTTGCCCTCAAAAGATACGTGGTCACCTCAAGTGTGGTAGGTGCGTGCGTTTGTCTATGCAAGGTCTGAGCAAAGAAACAATGACAATCCAAGTTTCTGAAAAACCTGAGCAAAAGATTGGGTTTTCCTAGTGAAAGCCTACGTTCTTGAAAATACAGATCAGATGTAGAATAAAACATATGTTCCTAGGAGTTCAGAGTATTTCATATACACATGGACCTACTAGCAAAATTTCCAAAGGCATCTTGTTGCCAACTACGTAACAGCACAGAGTTTTTTTTTAGCCACAATAATACAGGAAGATAAAATACACGTTCTAACACACAACAGATCCCCCAAATATACCACAAAAAGGTCTTCGGTATTTCTTCAACTCAACTAGTCCCTCCCTGCCATCTCCAACCAAAATCGAAAAATAAAATATGTGATTCCCTTATGGTGCAATTTGGAAAAAAAACCTCACTTACTGAGAATTTTTAGTTGAAATAAGATATAAAAGAGTAAACGTAGCTAGTACATATTCAGTTGGCCTTTGTTCATAGAAACCTGGAGATGTCTCTGTAGTTAGTAAAAGATGTTTAGAGATAGCTATAAAAGCACCTACAGTGCGATAAATGAAACCAGCGGGATTAAGAAGCACTGTTTCTGCTGCTTATTTCCAGTAGGTTCAATTATTAATTTCTGTTACCCCTCGCCCCACCCTGACCCCCAAAAGATCTAATTTATTTCTTTATTTATTTTTCTTTTTAATCATTATAAACTGCTTCTTGACCGCTGTGGAGCCCCAAAAGTAAAGCACTTATCAGACAGCTGGCAGTTTTCTACTTGGTTGCTCTGGAGCCATGGAGCAACAGAGCCTTATTCCCTGACATGAAAACAAAGCAAAATCAAACAGAAGAAATCCACTGACTTAGAAATCATTCAGAATTAACAGCAGCATGTTAACTTCAGAAAGCTTGCACGTAGTTTCTCTAATGTGCAACGCAGTTGGGTTAAGGCAAGTATGAACTGTACAGCCTTCAGGGCAAACAATGCGCTGTCTATTGACTTCTGCTGCAAGGTCATCCTGGTATTTCAGTGTTGTGTGGACTGAGGAGACTCAACGCGGCCCGGAGTGTGGAGGAGGCTCCCAGAGCACTGAGTGGGCTGGGTTCATGTCTTAATCCAGATGGGCCGTGCTGGCGGTCGCAGGGGAAAGAAAGGGACAAAAGGTGGCACCAATGCCTCTGCTGTGTCCCTCTGGTGCTGCGAGGCAGGAGGTCCAAGGAGGGGGTCGGGGGCATCTCCTTTAGTACCTGTTAGAAAGAGAGGCTGAAGGTCTCTGATGTTTTTTTTGTCTCACTGTTCAATCAGCTTTTATACATTATTTTTAGCACAAAAATTGGATTTCTTTTCTCTTTGAAGAACCAGGAGGCTATCCTGAAAGAGGTTCTTTGACAGGTCCTCTGGCCCACCTTGGGTAGTCCCCATGTTTACTTTGACCTAGAAGAAAGACAGAGAAAGAACAATACTTATAATCCACCATATACTTATCTGATCCCTGCCCTGCTGCTCTGGTGCCCTTTTGCAAGCAAGTGTAATCCACAAACCAGTAACAGTTCAGATACACCCAGGATGAAGAGGACAGAAGGACAAAGTGTTTACTCAAGTAACTACTTGGCTCTCTCTGGAACACTGTCAGAGAAGTCAGCACAGGTTTTCTAAAAAGTCTTAGGCAGGAGTTATATCTAATTATAATCTTAACTATATGTCCATGGGTCAACTGGAATATGACCTGATTTATATAATCCATCAGACACGTAGTTGTCTTTGTAAAACCAGGACGTGACATGGTATGAGGACAGAAGGGCTGAATTGCAGGTGCAGGGGAAAGCTGTCCACGACTCACTCACTAAGCAGAGAGCCTGTGCAAGTGCTACAGCCTGACCACCTTAACAGTGTTGTCACAAACCCATGCTTTGTAACTAAAGCTTTCAGGCTAAAATGAACAAGATGTTGCTCATGGATAGTGAAAGCTTAGGTGGTAGTTTATTTAAATGTGTCTGAATCCCAAAACATGAGAAGATAATTACACAGAAGATTCATACTGCATGAACTTGCTGAGCATCATGGTGGTTATACTCATGGCGCTAGTTTTAGTGGTTTTTTTTCTGTTTCATTTGTACTTTAAGTGAACGGTGAAGTAAGTAGAACCTTCAGTATGTGCAATTATCTAAACAAATGCCTATATATGTGTGTGTGTGCATGGGAGTACAGATGCTGCAAATATTCTTAGGCTTCACAATAGGAGGAAAGCATGCTTCACTTCAGGGCTGCACTGCTTTTGAGCAATTTCTCCAGTGCATTAGGCATCAGCATCAGACATGCATGGGTTTTTTTTGCTTCACTTCTTCTTTTCTCGAACAAACAAGTTCAGTGTGAAGAACAAAAAGAAAGATCTCTCTCCCCTCCCTCCTTCCTCCTGTTTTTAGAACAGTGATCATGCAGTGCAGTCTTGTTCCACAACTACAACTCTGTTTTTTCATGTGCAGCAGAATCAGTGTCAGGGAGTGTTTAGTCACCTTCCTCGGTCACCTCCCAAGAGGAGAATTTTGTCTTGACAATTGATTTCCGCCATCTTATTGTGTCCTTCTCCCATGGTCTGGAAATGAGCACTGGCATCTCCGGCACAGAATGCCAGGAAGCTGCTTTTGTGTACATCAGCTGTGGCCACACTGCAAGGAGGTGCATGAGCATCGGTTCTGTCCCGTTCTGTTCAAAAAGCGTATTCGTTTTGAAGGGACTGTCTAGGCTTCTTGGCTTGTACAGCATAGAGCACACTGTTGGCACTTAAATAATAAAAAAATCCCATTTATAACAGGTAGAGAAATGTCACCATAAGAATTCTTCCCCGAAACATCAGTGTTTTATTTAAAACATAGTTGCATATATTGCCTATATTTTTCACTTTAAAAAGTAAACTGATTTAAATTAAATATGAAATTGGAAGAGGTGATAAGGAAAACTGTGATTGGAATTCAAAGCCTAAAATGTAGAGAAAAAAACTTCAATGTGAGCCTGAATCTAATAACTCTAGACTATTAAAGGTAACAGTAGCCAGAGATATTAACTTCAATTAACTACCTAAAGATAATATTTCTCTTTCAGGAACCAAGATTTTTCTTTTCCTTAGATATCCTGTTCATTTGGGGTAGTTTTGCATAACTGATGAAACACTACACAACTCAACTATGTGTGTTTAAACTGAATTAGAATATTCTTAAAAGTAGAGCTTGATTGATGAAAATCACATATAAAAAGTGATAAATCTTTAGATAAAATAGCCCTGACATAATAGAAATGTAAATATGAGAAGCCTGAATAAATCAATATAATTTGCACATGTAAGGTGGTGTAGTTTCAACATAACCTACACATAAAAAAAAATGAAGTCCTAACTTTAGCACACTGGAAGAAATTGGTTACAAAACAGTATATCTTAACAGTTAACAATTACTAAATCCAGCATTCCTTCAGAATAACAGTTAAATAGTGCATGTATAAAAGAGTTAAAATTGATTTAAATCACTTGGATGAAAAACTGTCTGACTTCCAAAAAATAAGTTTCTGTTGGCGGACTTCTGTCATTGCATTCCACTAAATCAATTCACATCAGCAAGCTCGTGGATCATGAATGAGACCTAACACAAATTCTGTATGTCTTTAAGATTTGGACTAGTTCTGTATATGAATTGATCTGGTAACTATATAGGGGCTTGCCTGTTCTGTATTACTGAACTAAATGTTGAAATTTGTATTTTGGAAGAATCTGAACAACCATGAGAAGCTGATATTTGGTGAGCTCTTCAAAGAAGAGGCCATATGCTCCCCTTCCATTTTGCAGCATGCCCAGCACACCACAGCACAAAGAACTGCTGTTGTGTCTCTGCATATAGTTAGCAATCAGATGATTTAAAGGCACCTGTCTCCTGTTCCATTTCTCTTATAAATACAGAGCTTCATATGAGATGTGCCCAGTGTGAGTCTGAATAGGAGAGGACACAGTGGTGGCAAAAAGTGATCTCTCTATTTTCTTGATCTTTTACAAGAATTAAATGAGATGATGCTTAATATATCTTCTGTCACCTATGGATTCAAAGACATTTTGTAACAAGTGATAAAGTTATGGAAATAGTTGCATGAATACAGATGTATGGACATAATGTGGGTTTAGTTGTATCCTGGATGGACATGATGATAGCTTGGACAGTGGTGAGAGCATGGCAAGAGACTCTGTAAAGCAGAAGTCCTCTCCTCTCCTCTCCTCTCCTCTCCTC
>VXBU01001490.1:411155-487293 GCA_013400315.1 Bombycilla garrulus
CCCCTCTCTGTATTAAATAAATATTTCCTATTACACATACTCTAGAGGTGTTGAGAACTGTAAACTGGAGGTGATACTGGCCAGAGAACAACATAAAGCCCTGTTGTATTTTTCTTTCTTTCCTAGTGTACTATGAAGGCTTATATTTGTGATATTTGGTGAACAAGCTCCATAGGGAACAAAACCTTTCCTCCCAACAAATAAAGCTTTAAAATACCAAGTATGGCCTACTGATATAATATCAGCATGTTTTGATTTCTAATACATAATATTACTGTAAATAGTGGTAAAAGCAGATCAAACCTTGACTTGATTAACTTGACATTCGAATTTGTCACTCCACTACCTAATAGACTGCCTACACTTACAGAGCAACTGCAATGTGAATACATATACATGTCTTCCTGGTGTGCCTCAGCTGTAAATAAAGAAAGGTCTTACTAAATGCTGTAAAAGCCTCTTAAGGATGGATTGTAGCAAACCTAGAGATCCCTCTCAAATACTATACAGTCACAGGGAAACATGAAGTGTCTTTGTTTGACTTGCTGGGACATGGCAATACTTTTGTGGGTTGATTGGACAAAATGTCAACTCACATTCTTATTTCTGTCTCTCAGTTAAGACAACAAAATCACCTATACTCCAGTAAGCATGCAGCATTGAAATAAGAGAGAATGCAGTTTACGTGGATTAATCATCTATCTCTTTGTTTTAGCTTAAAAATATTGCTTTTTTTTATATTTTTTTTTTTTTAGCAGGTATAGCTTTCTTTCCAGTCAATTTGAAGACACACAGTGAATGCAATCTGCTGTTCTGGAAGAAACACCCAGAGCATAAAGAGAATAGGATAATAGCTAGAGGGTTCCATATGTTGATGACAAGGTATGGTATACTGAGAAAGAGATAGGATTAGAATTGTTCTAAGTACCTATGTACTTCATATAATACTATGAAGGAACATTTTCTAAATGCGCAGCACTGTGCCAGAAGTGCAGGTGAAAAATATTTACTTGAGCACAGACAGATGGGAAGCTGAAGTTAAGATGGCATTGGAGATATGCGCTGTTGTAATTTGAGATTATTAAAAAGCTCCTAGCAAAGCTCCTGAAGGGCCCAGTTCCAAACACAATCACAGAACAGATTGTACCACTGATAAAGAAGCAAATGCAAGATTCCATGCAAAAACACACTAATCCATTAGCAGACTTGCTTCCACTAATCAGAAGAAATGAAAAATTGCATTGAAAGGTGAGTGGAATTGTGTGTTGGGATGGCTACTGTTTGTTTGAACTTAGTTCTTTTTCTCTCTCTTCAGAAGAGAAACAAAGGGAAAAAAACGTAACTGTTGCCCCTTTATGAGCTGCTTGGTGCTGTGCTTTTAGTGTGTGGGGCATTGATGGCAAATAAAAAATATTTCAAAAGGCTGCAGCAGTGAGGTAAGATTCATCTGGGCAGTGAGGACTGTTCTGAATTTCAGTTGACATCAGTACAAGAAATATTTGGAGACGATTATTCCTGGGCTGCTCTGTGGTTGTGTGTCAGCTCTAGTGTGAATATACTCCGGTTCTGTGGATGAGATTTGATTATCCATTTAATTCCCAAATATATCAGTCTGCAGTCTAAGATGGAATTGTCACTCAATGGTTAGGTAAAATACTGTCTTCTATTCAAACTAGTTTTAAATGCCATATGTTGTTACATTTGTTTTGGCTTTTTTAAATGTGGAAATTGGAAATGAGGTACAGAGGTGCCTTGGTGAACAGATGTTCTGGTAAGACAAATGCTAAATGCATCCACTAATTTAGCAAGTTGCTGAACTTTTGATAAAACTTAATAAAAATCCACTTTTTTTCACAACCAAGGTTTGTCATACATGATTACTGATTTTTCTGCACCAAATTGTCACTGTCCCTGAGTGGAACCTGCTTGAATGAAAATAGGGAAAAATCAGGTGAGAGCTGGATGTTGTTTGAACAACTGTGACACTTGATATCCTGCCCTAAGAAATCATTATAATTCAACACAAGAGTAATGTTGGTGCTTAAGTGCAACTTGAATTCAGTCCATCGAAAAAGGCTTCTGCCTATTCCAAATTTTTAAGTCATGCCATCTTTCAGCTTAATGACCCTTTAATGTCAGGCTGGCACTCTGTTGAATATCCCAGAAGTTAAGTACTTACATATACATGGGCTGTAGCTGTAAATGAGATGTCTTCTGTGGACCTTGATAGCCATAAGAGTCAAATCCACCTATGAAATCAACTGAAAGGGGAGAAATTGCTTTCATTAGCAACACCTTTTCGGAACTGATAGGCACTATCATTCGAGAACCACCGAGTACACAAATTAATTTTGACAAGTCCTCTAATAATCTCTTAATATTAGACCAGCTAATTGGTAAGATGCAGAAAAACAGTAAAAAAATAAGGAAAGGCAAAAAAAAATCCCCTTTTTTTCCCCTTTATTTTAAAAATCAATTCAATTTTAAAACCACACAGAAACAGTAAGGGATTTATAACAACCATCTTTCCACCAGACATAACCACACATCCCTCATTTTCAAGTAGACCACCTCACTAAAGCAGCATGCTATTCAGAGATGAAAAATGCTGAAAACCATTTATTTATTGGCATGAATACATTGCTTCTGACTGTGATTACTGTGTCTGGCTTGCTGTCATACCATGGCTCAGTAGAGGATGTAGAGGAGGGAGTACATTGATCGAACTCTGTCTGAGAGACAAAAGTTTCTCTGATTCCCTGCTTTGACATTTAGGTTGAAATGCATGAACAGAGAGTTGGAACAATTTTTCTGAGCTTCAGAGATGAAACTTCACAGATGTAAGGAAACCTGCATTTCTCTCAAGATGTTGAAGATCTGCAAGGAGGTTGTAGGGTGGGAGTTATTTATTAATTCACACAATTGCCAGTTCCTGATGGCCTTCTTATGTTTGTTTTAAACAATTTCCAGGAAAATTCAATCTCATCTGAGCCCAAGACCCCTATTTCTCTGCTAAAACACTTCCTTTGCACAGGTAAAAGGGTGCCTTTTGCTTCCTTTGTCCCAGGAGACTCAACTATTGGCTTATAGGGGTTATTTGGGGGCAGTTCTCATTCCTGAAATATTGTCTCTTACATCACAGATCTGAATTGGACTTTACTTTGATAGAAAAGGGCCAAAGAGTTCAGGTATGGAAGTGCATTTTTCTCATGTCTGGTCACTGCTACTGACAGACTGGCTCTGAGTACATTAAAAGCAAAAAGCAAAAAAAGGCGAAAAAAGAGAAGAGGTTATTTGATAGAAAACAACTTCTGGTGGAACTAAAATGCAGTTACAGTCACAAACAACAAAAAAAGTAAATTTACATGGTTTGAGAACTTCCGCAGTGGTTGAACTCCTTAAGGTTGTTTTAATACTAAGGTAGCCCTCAATATGTGCCACACTTAGTCACATTTATCAATACAGTTTCATCCATACCAGACATGTTATCAAAAAAACCAGATTCTTGTACCCCTCCATCCACCATTTACTCTGCAAGCAAAGAGCTACCATGTCACTGGACTGGCTGGGTACAGTAAGTCGCCATTGCAACTGCACACATGTTGAATTGGTCATCAAGTCTTCTTTGCTGGCAAGAATTGCCCCTCCAGAAATAATTTAGCCATCTCTGTGCTCTGGGGCAGCATTATGTGTATTCCTACCCCAGAAAGATGTGTTACTAAATCAATCCCTGACATATCTAATGAAGGAGGTTCTATAGGTTCTCTGTGTTGCTTTTCCCTGTGCCTAATTTCCTAATGTCTAATTTAAATGTAATTTCCTGCAAATTAACTACTTATCTACATTTTGGCCTTTTCTCCCTATGGATATGAAGAAAAATGGGACATTTTTTTTTCTCTTATAACTACTTCTAAGCCTTTCTAAAAATTATTTCATGCTATTCATTGTTTTCAGGTTTAAGCAAACCTAGTTATTTCAAATTTTTCTCCCAGCTCAGGTTTTCTAAGCCATTACATTTTGAAGCCTGAAGATTGTTCCTCAGTTTACTTATGTTTTTCTTACAGTGGGGTGCACAAACCAGGACTAACTGGGATAACTGCCATACAGTCTTCTGTGCATTACCTGAAATAATTCATTAGGTTTTGCATGTTTGGTTGGGTTTTTTAATCTTGTTTTTTTGTTGTTCTTGTTTCTGTCATTTGGGTTTGGTTTCCAATTTCTTTTTTTCATCAGCATCATACAAACACTTAATAATCAGTTCTTTATTTATTTTTTTTGACATTAACTGTAGCCTAGCCAAGCAGTACATATTTTATTTGATGATGATTGATTCTTCCTCACAGGAGTTCTTTTGCACTTGTCTGTACTGAATTTCATCTTCTTGATTTCAAGCCACGTCTCAAGATTAGTTTAACTTCTAATCCTATCTTCACAAGTGCTTCTACCCTTCCCAGTCTAGTTTAATCTTAAATTTTTACAAACATTCTCTCTTCTATCCTCATTGTTGTTAATAAAAATAATCAAGTGAGTTATTCATCTAGCTGAGGTCCCAGTAGGATCCCATCTGCAATGTCCCATCTGCTTTATAACTACATTTCAAATACAGTTTTAAACACTCAATTCTGCACTCAACCTATGCTGACTGCATCTGGACAGTACTTCCCTGAACTTCTTACAAACCATTTTAGTGTCAAAGTCTTGCTAAAATTAGGACAAATGCCATTTGTTGCTTTCTACTTAATCAATGTCTGTAACCATCAGAATACCTGTATCAAAATGTGATCATGTCTTTGAGAGCATACTAAGTTTAAAGGCAGAAAATGAGGGATGTTTTTAGTGAATTGCTAGGCTGGGAGGAAAAACCCCCTCTATTCAAATACGAAGATTGCAGAAATAAAAAATGGATGTATTTTTGCCGCAGGTATGGTTTGTTGTTTGCCTGCTCAATTTTCCTTTCTTTTTGTTACTCTTGATCCCTGACAACACAAGTCAGACAATACCTGTGCTGGATCTAATGCATTACTGTTGTCACTTTAGGGATATTGCTTACACTCATTTGTCCAGCTTTGCATTTCTTCTGTGCTTTCCTAGAACTCTTTTTTTCCAAGCAACCTGTAAAACATTATTAGTAGGCTGCAGGCATAGACACTCTGCTTTGCAGATGTGGGGCAAAAGGTTGTCTTCAGGATTGTTTTCAGAAAGCTAAAGTAATGTGTTAAGAAAAAGACTTCTTTGAGCAAAATGGTTTTGTGTGAGCATAAGGGAAAGATGTGTGCTGAATATTTCTTTGTGCATCGTGACTTTGCCCTGTTGCACAGAGCAAGCACAGAGTGTTAATAAGCCAGATTGCCAAGTGACAAACAAAGCAAGGTCGTAGAGACATTTCTGTGTTCAGCTCACTATAGAAGTTCCATGTGTGTAACCAAATGATGGCTGGGCACAGAGTACTACCATGACCTCACTGGAGACACACAATGGCTTCTTACAGGCAACAACAAGCTTTGCAGGGTAGGTGAAGGGAGGTAATAGAAAGTGAACTTCAATACAAAAGGATTTCATCAATTTGTTTGTGGGAAGTTTTCTTCATGGCAGCTGCTTCTCAGCACTGCAAACCCTGTGGTGCCCAGACTGTGCTAAAAGCTCCCTGTGAACTCTGAGCTAGTTTCTTAAAGCATGCAGCAGGCTGCCCTTTCTGCAGGCATTTTATCCTGGCTGTGCCTGAAAGGTCACTAAAGTATGGTACAACTGATACATTCCTGGCAGCCAGAACATCAGATGAATGAAATAAGGCTCATTAGCTGAATGAGTACAGAGCCTTCCATCCTTAGCCTCATACATCAAACACTTTTTTGACTGTTCTATCTTACATTCATCTTACACGTCACTATTATCACAAGAGGCTCGTATTGTGTTTCACTTCAGTGAAAGCACACATGGACATACAAACACAATCCCACTCTCTTTTGTGGTGGGTTGACTCTGGATGAGCTTCAGTTGTCCACCAAAGCTACTCTGTTGCACCCCTTCTCAGCTGAACAGGAGAGAGAAAACATAACAAAAGATTCATGGGTGCAGATAGAGACAGGGAGAGATCACTCAGCAATTATCATCACAGGCAAAATAGCCTTGAATTTTTACCAAAGAAGAGCAGTATAATGAGAAATAGAGCCAAATATTAAACCTTCTCCAGACTTAACTCCTGATTCTCTGCCTTCTCCACCCCAGTGACATAAGGGAGTGAGGAATGGTGGTTGTGGTCAGTTCATCATGTCTCTCTACTGTTCCTTCCTCCTCAGTGGGAGGACTCCTTACATGCTTCCTCTGCTCCAACTTGGGGTCCCTCCTATGGGAGACAGNCATCACAGGCAAAATAGCCTTGAATTTTTACCAAAGAAGAGCAGTATAATGAGAAATAGAGCCAAATATTAAACCTTCTCCAGACTTAACTCCTGATTCTCTGCCTTCTCCACCCCAGTGACATAAGGGAGTGAGGAATGGTGGTTGTGGTCAGTTCATCATGTCTCTCTACTGTTCCTTCCTCCTCAGTGGGAGGACTCCTTACATGCTTCCTCTGCTCCAACTTGGGGTCCCTCCTATGGGAGACAGTCCTCCACAAACTTCTCCAATGTGAATTCTTCCCACAGGCTACAATTCTTCATGAACTACTCCAGTGAGTCCCTTCCTTGGGGTGCAGTCCTTCTGGGGTCACAAGTCTTGCCAGCCAGCCTGCTCTGGTGGGGGCTCCTCTCTCCATGGGTCCACAGATCCTGCCAGAAGCTGTTCCAGCACAGGCTTCCCACAAGGTCACAGCCTCCTTTGGGACCCAGCTGCCCTGCCCTGGGCTCCTCCACGGGCTGCAGGTGGATCTCTGCTCCCCCATGGACCTCCCTGGGCTGCAGGGGCACAGGTGCCTCACCATGATCTGCACCAGGGGCTGCAGGGGAATCTCTGCTCTGCTGCCTGGAGCACCTCCTCCTCCTTCACTGACCTAGGGGTCTGCAGAGTTTTTGCTCTCACTCTTACTCCACTCTTCAACTGAAGTCGTTGTGCATGTTTTTTCCCCTTCTTAAATCAGTTATCCCACAGGCACTACCCCTGACAAGCAGAGCCTTGGCCAGCAGTGGCTCCATCTGGGAGCTGTCTGGCACTGGTTTTATCAGAAGCCACAGGGGAAGTTTCTAGTAGCCCTTCACAGAACACACCCTCAAAACCTGGCCATGCAACCTACTTTTGAAGTACTGTGTGCTGAAATTTTTATTTTCCTAGCTGGACTTGAATAGGATAATTAGCAGTACTACTTATCTGTAAAATGTGTTATAAATATTGAGATTATTTTCTTCTTTAGTTTGTATTTAGGGTCTTGCCAGACATATGACTGTTACAAGTGTGACACAGACAGGACCTATGGCTCAAAGTAGGGGCATATTTTCTATCAAGCACCCACAGGAATATGAAGTTTCAGCCTCTGCTCACGGTCAGAGTCCCTGCTGTTTCTGCTGTACATCAGGATAGGTTGAGAGGCATAAATGAGTTTCTCATTTTTCATTTCTGGAAGTCTGCAGTGTATAGAAGGACCATTAAAATGTGATGCACAAAAAAGACCCCATTAGTATGGATTTGATATGGAAGAAAATTTACAGTGAGTAAAATTAAAGCTGTTGAAATCAACAGATGGACAAAGGGAAAGGATTGAGTATAGAATAAAAACATCTTCCTATAGAAAACAAAATTAAAGATTCTTAAAAGAAACCAGAAAACTAGACACTATTCTACTTATAGAAAATTTCCTCTTTAAGATACAAATACAGAAGCACAATGATCCAGGTCCTCCAATAAATATGTTGATAACTCCAGTGACGTCAATGAAGGACTGGTGATTTACATTAGCTTAGGATCCAACCCAAAGAATCGCTTAGGGCATATGTTTATAGAAATGTGACTGACACGATGAATTTCCTTGCATTATAGTAGGCATGCAAATGTCCATGCAGACTAGATATTAAAAGATACAGAGTTTAAAAAAGGGGATGGGGATGAATGGCTTTATTTGCAAACAAAAGGAAAGGGAAAGATAGGAAAATACCCAACTTAGCCAATCTGTGACTTTCAGTGCAGATGGCATCCTGACTGCTTTCAAACCGTCTTCTTTGTTGTTTTGCTATAACTGTTTTGCTGATTATCTCATCCCTAACCTTGGTGCATGAGGACCTGCCTCTCACTGTGGTGAATCCATTGCCAGCACTCAACCCTGTCTTCACCATCACATCCATTTCCTGCCCATGGCTCCTTCCTTAAAAGTGAAAATGTTTTTGGTAGTAATGCTGTGTTGAGAATGACTTCTCTACAGATTCCTCTCTTTTCCCTCGCTTCATCTCCCATATGAATTAGTTTGTCTGCTCCAGCTCTATTAGTTCTATCCCACAGACCCCCATTGTCTCCTCATCTGCTTCAATCCTCTCATCTTCAGTCATTTGTCTGCACATCAACTGTCCCATTATTTTTGTGCAAACAAACCGATAAAGTAGCACTCCTTTCTTCAGCTTGACAGCCTTTTTTACTTCTTTTACTATTCATTTCCCCTTCTCTCTTACTACAGTAATAAGAATTTTGTTCCATAAAGCTTCTGCTTGTCCCAGTGACAGACTCTTGATCTCTTTCTTTCTTTTTTTTTTTTTTTGCATTTACTTGCCGATAAAAATAGATGTAAATATTTTTAATTTTAAAAAAATCCATCCTTATCTCTGCTTGTCCCAGTCTTCCTAGGAGGAACTAGTCTTCCTGGTCCCTCTAACTCCTCCTTGATGATTTTGAGCAGTTTCTGGAGCTACTTTTCTCAATTTAGAAGATTTTCTTCCATCTTGTATTTTGTCTTTTTCATACAGCTGGAACCTCAGTCAGATCAACTCTTCCTGTTCAAATTTAGTCCCATACAGTCCTCTGTGTCACTATCCAGCCACCTTCCACACACTCACTGCTCTCTTTCTCCTGAAACTTTTGCCTTGCTGGTCTCTTTTATCTCTTCTGCTGGTGCTCACCTTCCTCCTGTCATTATTCATCTCCTTTCTTGGGGGTTCTCTCTCCATCATGCTCCTTCTGTCCAAAGAGTAGTAACCTCTGCATTATATTTTTCTCCCCCTCCTGGTCTGAGTAATTGCTCTCACAAACACAAATGACGCTGTTGTCAGCACTCTAAGGTGTCACAGATTACCTGGCTTGTGCTCACCCCTATACAAATTTAAATCCCAGCTTCTCTCTGTGATATTTACCCATGGATAATTAAACATCAGTTCCAGTTCTGCACAGCTAAAACCAGAATTCTTAGCTGCTCCTCCCTAACCTTCTCTGCTGTCTCTCATTGTGAATTTGTGTCCTCAAGTCTGTCTATTACTTGAGGATAAAAGTTTGATGTCAACTTGGTGTGGGCTTTAATTCATGCAGGATTTAATTTCTGGAGATTATTTTTTGCATAGTGACACAGCTGTAACATTTACCCAGGGCTCCCAATTTCAAATATGACAACTGTTCTTCTTTTATTTTTTGAACTCACCAAATGTGGACTTAAGCTGCAGGCCTTACCTTTTTGTTACTTTTCTCTGCATCCTTCTACTGATTTAACCTTCTACATTACATCAAATATAAACTAAACTTTTTACATTTAAAGTCTTTTGTAGAGACTCAACATCAATCTCTCCTCCTTTCAGGGCAAAAAGCTAAATTCTACCCCCATGCCACCAATTTGTCCTCCATAGTTGTCTCTCCTTGTGAGAATGTTTACAGACAGTTATCTCATTCTTTGCCCTAAAATACTTCTTTGCTCTGTTGACAATAATTAGGTTGCCCATGCCTATACTTTCCTGTTTACTTCAATGAATAGTATCTTCTTACAGTTTCTGTGTGCTCATTTTCTGCCTGGACCCATCAGTTTCCTGTTGTCTAATGTGCAGACTGCAGGCTTCAAGAAGCAGGGCTGGCGTTCACATTTTTGCAGTGCTTGGTATTATGGTAGTCCTTAAATATATTCATGAACTACTAAAATAATATAAAAAACCTAGAATTATCCATGAAAAAGATGATACCTTAAAAAAAAAAAGAGCTAATGACCACGGAAGTGTATGCACATGTGCACGTGGAAGCTCCTTGCATGTGCATGTCATGACTGGACATATTTCCTGTGTGGTATAGCAGAGAGACAACGCGTGGTGTTTGTATTGTACAGCTGACCTGCAAGTTCTTAAATTTATATGCACTCTCTCCAGAGGCCAAAGACTCGGCTCTCTGGACTCAAGCTTTTGAAGTGCTGCAATTGAGCTTCACTGCCACAGCAAGACACTGCACTGCAGGTGTAGCTGGAAGGAAAGAGAGATGGCAAATCAACTACAGCTACTGACATTACTGAAAGCACTGCCGGTGCAGAAGTGTGTATGTGAGGCAAGAGAGAGCTGCGCACAATTAGCGGTAGATAAAAACTGGCCAAACTGAGGAAAAATAAAATAAATGGAGGGGAGTAAAATTAAGTTTGGTTTAAAGGACCTTGGAAATGACATATGGTGCAAAAATATAAAAGAACATATGGGGACACCTTTGTTTTGCAGTTTTGCCAGTATCCTGCTACTCAGCTCTCCATTTGGTGAAGACACATCCAAACAATCCAGTGCTGCTGCCTTTTTATGCTGTGAGCATGGTCTGGTGGCTGTTCCACAATGTAGCACACAGGAGGACGTTTGCTTGAATGTGATCTCCATAAAGTTTGTTTACAGTGATAATCAAACATTATTGGTCTTTGTGCTGAGTACACAGTGATTTAGGCTCTCAAACCACACTAGAGCCAAACACCAGGGAAGCATGGGGAAGGAGACATCTGCCAGCACATGAGGCTGTGCCCTTCCTGCTGTCACAGGAGGATTCAGAAATGGCATAAGGACTTGGACATGAGGTCCAGTTCTTGCCGTGCAATGAGCAGCATTTCTGCCAAGCAGTCAGTAATGAAGGGCCTGTGAGTGCTCTCAGCTCAGCCATTTGCAAGGCGAATATAAAACCTCAGATTTTTGAACTGTAACCTCATGGCATTTCTGAGCTCTACAATGGTCACTGGAGCTGAAAAGGGAAGTCCTTATGCAAATTTTGATGTGAGTTTCTCAGCTCAGATTTCGCTCCACTGCCGCTATTTTCACGCTGTTTACTTGTATGATAATCAAAATTATTCAGTAATTTTTTGCTTCACAGGGCATTGTCCTCCACTTTCTTCTCTTATCACGTTTCTTGTTGGTATAAGGCAGCATCTTCTGTCTCTGTTTCTGCTGATCCCCTGGCTGAGTCTTTGATCAGCCCTTCTGAGACAAAGTGTAAGGCTGCGGAGGTATTCAGGTTTGCAAAGTCTAATAAAGACGAGCTGGTGTTTCTGCTCTCACAGAAATACAGGCAAGTAGCTCTGTCTGTTGCTCCCTATAATTAGGGAGCAACAGGTATGCAGATATTGCTTTCCAGGTGAATCCAGCTCATGTTTGTACCCAGCAGAAAATACCAAGATGAATGGTGCTGTGGGTTCAGAAATTAGACAAGTCAATTTGTCTCAGTTTCCCAGGTGGAGAAGGCATCTGGTCAGTAGCAGACTCTTGGAGCATGACATAAGACCATGCTCTGGAGCAAGGTCTCTGCAAGGCAGGGCTGGCCAACAGAGGGAGCCTAGTTGAGAGGATGGGAACCAAGGCCCTCGCTGAGCAGAAAGGAGCCCGGATGAAAGTAGTCAGGAACAACCAAGCAAGGACTGGGAGGCAAGTCTTCAGTGGCTGAAGGCAGAAACTGGGACCAGGGATAAGGCAGGCAGGAATAAGGACCAAAGGGCTGGAGCAATGAGAAATACTGGACTGAAATGGTCAGCACTGCCTTTTAGACCTGACAAATACAGTGAGCCACCTGTCAGCCTGTACACCTGGAAATAAGGTTGCTGCCTGACCTCTGCAAGGCTTTGCAAGGATTGTCTCCAAACTTGCAGCAGGGCTTGTCTGATGCTCAGTAAAGAAAGAATCTGTAAAAGACCTCCACTCAGCTAAGAGAACAAGAGAACAATAATAAGCTAAGAGAACGATAATAGTCAGAACTATATATTATTTTTCTAAACTGGACAGTCCTGAGCATTGCTGGATAATAGCCATTTGCTTTCAGATTTTCATCCCTAAGTGCTGAGCAAAAAAATATAACCCTGCAATACAGTTTTTGACTGACAAATCATTCTAAGAATTAAATGTGTGGTAGACTGAATTATTGTAGAAGTTATAAAATGAGTCGTTAGGAAAAATTGTTCTTAGCCAGATCACTGCTAGGGGCAAGCAATAAAGAGAAGAAAAAGAAAAAATGGAAGAAAAAGAAAATGCCTGGGGCAGTGGCCTCCAAGTGTGACTGCCACACTAATAAATTAGAAAAAGAGTCATTAGTAGGTGCAACAAAGTGGAGAATTAAGGCCCAAATCTATGAAAGTTAACAATCCAATGCTAATGAAGACCTATCTAGATATTTGAAAGGAAAAGCAATAAGGAAAACTTTAACAGGAGTCATGCTGATAAAAATAATTTAGTACAAAGCTATGTTCATGGCATGTAGGAAAATGCAAGGAGCTCACACTGACTATTTCAGTAGGAAGGACACTAAGGCTGTGGGCAGATGTCCTTCTCAGGACTGGAAACAATTAACTAATTACTCTGGTCCACCCACAGCAGCTCATCACCATTCCTCTTGAAGACTCTGCTATCTGTCAGCCTGGAGTGAACTTGGATGGTCAGGACCCGCAGTACTTCACCTGCTAATTTTGGGTGAAAGCCTAAGAAGGCAGCCAGCTGCCCTCAAAGGGTGGGACACCAGGGTGGGGAGGGGCCCGGCAGCCCCACATGGCCACCTGCAGGCTGCTCCTCTTCAGTTTCCAAGCTGTCTCTCGTCTGCCTCAGGGGATGAAGGAGGAGACACTCCCCATTGGAGTGCCTCTTTTCAAAGACAGTCCTCCCTGTTCAGCTCTAAGTAGCAGGAAAGGACTGGTGTTGAAATGGAGTATTTCACCAGCACCAGAACAAAACATGCCTGAAAGTATTTTGCATGCAATTTTCAGCTTGTGGAGAGTTTCAGATTTCGCAAATTTTTTCCTGATTTTGAATATGAGCTTTGTCTATTTTTCAGTGCCAAAACATTTCCACAGCCTGTTCTGCTGCTGAGCTGAACAACCTGAGCATCACTTCAAATGATCTGTAGCCTTTTTTATCAGAACCATCACTAGTTACTATGTCATTTCTGCTACTGGCTTGACACAACTGCCTGGGACATTGTTTCATGGTCTGAATGCCTTTGTGTTCCTCTCCTGAAACAATAATTAACAATGAAAAATGTTTTTCACAATGGTTTGGTATGAAATGTATCTTTCTTCAAAAAAACAGGTGTCAGCAGTTCATTCCCTTTTGACATGTGCAGATCTTTTCCAATACTTCTGCAATGTCATTCTTGAATAGATAAAAATTGTGTGGTCTACAGTTAAAAAAAAAATTATGTAAGGTATATATCAATGCATTTTACAGCCGGTATATTTCCCTGGCTGTTAAAATGCATTGATTTAATAGGCAGTATTGCATTGTGATGGGCTGCTAGAATGGAAATGTTACTTCCTTCAAATTTTACATTATGTTATTTGGACATTTTTAAACTTGGGGTTGACAATCCCCACGGAGGTGGTGATGGATGCAAGGGGAGTGCCAGGGAAGACAAGTAAGGGAGAAAAGAAATTATCACAGATGAAGCCAGCAATGCCACCATTTTCCCTTGTGTGATTTTATTTATATATTTGTCTCATACCACAACCTTGTCTCCTAGGGATTCCTTGAACATCAACTTCATTAGTTATGAAGGCAGCAATCCATAACCAATTTTCTTTTCATGTCAAGCTTGTTCATGTATAAACCCAGCCCTTTTGTTGGAAACATTTGCAATTAATCCCAGAAACAAAGAAAATGCAAATCATAGAGTCTAACCTAAGCAGCCCTTCTGACTCAAGGCCCTGACCACCATCTATTATACACTAAAATGAACTGAAATTCCCACTTTGAGTCTAACCTAATTTTCTAGTGATAATAGGCATGGATTCCCAGAAGCATTCTATGCATCTAGATAGTAACATCCTAATTTCCCTTCCTGGTAAATGTTTTAAATAAGATTTTAGCACCAAAGGAAATTAACCTTTAAATTAATTGTAATTATAAAATGCCATCACTGATTTTGTCTTCAGACTAATTACTTGCTATTATTTAAACAAACTGCACCTCCTCAGAGCTTTTAAGTTTGTTTCTCTCTGCAGTGCTGTGCCAAATGATCACAGAGCAGGCTGTGTAATGTCTGCCAAGCCCTGTGACACCTTGGACTGCTCGGGTCCATTTGCATCTCAAATGCAGCCGGTTTCACTTGTCATATCTTCCTGCCATAAACTTGTTCCCCTGTGCCTCAGCCTCGCTCTCTGCAGCTCAGACGTTTTCAGCCTGTGCCTGGGAAGCAGCGAGAGCACCTTAGGGGACAAAGATTGCCTGTGCTCTGTGCCGTGGAGAATGAGCCGCTCAACACCAGCCTTCTGCTCTGTGAGCGGCCCCTCCAAGACAGGACATGACTGGAAATAATAACACAGGAACCAGCTATTGATATGTGCAAAAGATTGATGTTGTACAGGCATCTCAGGGAATTTCTTAAATGTTCCTGGTGGCAACATGGCTCTCCAAGGCAGCTGTCCTTAGGATGACAAACATGAAGTAGTACCTTGGGATTTCAAAGGCTTCCCTCCCTCCGCACTTCTATCAGTGTCCTGACAGCCAAAGGCATCCCATTTTCCTCCCTGTGGTTTACTTAGTTCATGTAGCAGTCACCACACTAAATGAAACAAGTAAATGAAAAAAGCTTCTAATTGAGCTGCAGGCTGTGAATGGAAGAGCACAGCTGAGCAAAAACAAGCTGAAGCTTCAAATTTGTAGCGTATTCCTTGCGTACTCCTTGCATTCCGATTGACAATGACCCGTTCAACAGTTTGGAGAACAACTGTGGTTTAAATATTGGCTTTTATTTGTTCCTATTATTATTTGTTGCTGTGCTGCCTCTGCCTAGGCTATCCCTCGCACCAACCAAACAAGTTAGACCAGTGATTCCCCCTGCTGTGAGAGAGGTGTCTACCACAGATAGGGCAGATTGTTCTTTGGGGTTCCATCCCTGCCACCACTGACTGTGGTGGAAATCTTGATTGTTACTTTAAGCTGCAGGCCTAAATGTGGCTGTAGGAGTGTGAGATGGATGCTACCTCTGACAGCATGGAAAAGGTGAAGATGGAATCACTGATGTTTTCCAGAGAAAGACTCAGGAAACACTCTATAAATGGTGGGTGCAAAACTAACTAAACTAAAGTATATAGCTGAGGTACCAGACCTCCATTTCTCAGGAGGCTGTTTTATGAAACCTTTCTGTGTTCAAACATGGTTGGACACTTTCTGGAAGAAAAGACCACTGTGGGAAACTAAATACAGCTAGACCACTCGTGACTAAGGAAGTCCATGAACAGCAAATTACTGTCATGAATTTCTGGGAACCATGAGCTTGGGATGGGAAACAAAGAAGCAGAATTAGTATTTGAATGTTTGCTACCCATTTCTCTTTCTCTTTGTTTCAGAGATTTTTCTAAGCAGGAATGGATGCTGAGGTATTATTTCTGTGTAATGTCTCGCTAAGCAGATTGTGAAAAGCATTTGGCACAGAAATAAAGTGATACCTGAGCATATTCTGCACTTCAATAGTGCCTTTCATCTCAGAAGCTCAAAGTTATGAAGCAACACGCCTGCTGGTTTGTCCTTGTCATTATTTCCCATTTTAAATATGGGAAACAGAAGTATGGAGGGGTTAAACAACCTGCCCAAAGATGGAAGGCTGCCTCTAAAAGAGATAGAAAGAAAATGTTTGTCTATCTATCCCATGTGCATGTTAAAATTTCACATCTCTCACATATAATGACTTTAGTATTGTCTTCAAAAGAAAATCTTTGTAATTACTTTTGTACTTCCCAGGTCAGGCCTAGGATCCCAGAGTGGATTATTGTTTGGCACCAAGTTTATTGGCACATAACACTGTATTGCTTACCAGAAGTTATTTCCTATCTAAGGTATTGCTGTCTTGCTGAACATTTTCAGTAATTCAAATGGAGTCTTTAATCCAGATTTTTATTTGAGGGGGAGGAGTGAAATAGTTTTAAAGGGTTATTTAGAGCTCTGCTTCTGTGCAAATACATCCCCAATAGCAGGATTCCAGGGAACACACAGCAAAAATCTTCTAGAAAAAGTTGCAATTTCTTTTGCTTTGCAGTTTAACTGGAAGCAATGCCAGGAGAAAAGAAGAAAGTGTGTATGTGCAGGTTGGACCCCTGCTAGCATTAGATGGTGCAAAGGTTGTACCTCATGATACACAAGGGAACATTCAGAGGGGCTATATTTGTTCTCTGATTGCCTTGCCATTGCTTAATAGTAGGTAAACGCTATTTCTGCTCCCTCTCTGGGTCAGCAAGAGAGCCTTCTGGGTTAGGATTTTACTCTGAGAGACTAAATTAGAGATTTTTCTTGTAGCTGGGGTTCATTCCTAGTCAAAGCTGTCTCTCTAGTAACAAGCAAGTCTCCTTACCCTCAACAGAACCTGTAAGGTGAGTGCAGAATTCCCATTTCAGTAACCCAGGTTTCTTCCGTAATTGCTTAGAGACAAAAAGCCCTGTGAGGTTGCTGCTTCACTGCTTATATTCCAGCATTTCCCACAAAATGTCTATATAGTTAATGAAGTTTTCAAAAATACATTGAATTTTCTTTTAGTAAGGCAGTAGCAGCTTATAGCAGGGAGCCAAATTGCTAGTGAGCAAATGCACATTAAATGAACATTTTAATATTATTAAAAATAATGTGCAGCCTTTGAAAAATGCAGGCCTGACATGATTTTGGGAGACAAATGAGAAGCTCCAATAAGTTCACAGTCATCGAATGCCTCCAAGTAATGGCCTTTGCTGACATTTTCATGTTTTATTTTTAATTGCTGCAGCTAATAGTGCTAATGAGGTAAGAATGGCAATGGCTTAGGCTTCCAATGGCAGTGGTGAACAGGAGAGTGTGGAGTTGCCAGCAGTGCTGCTGGGGGCCCATCCTACCTTGTCTTTCCCAGACAAAAAACCTGAGGCACTCAAACCTTCAGAGTTCCTCCTTCTTATGCAGCCAGAGGAAAAATGTTTGGGAGTGGCAAACCTCCACTGAGAGAAGCAGCCATGGAAAAGCTGCTCTTGTCTGTCCCTTGGACACAGGTGTTGCAGTTTGACTCTGGTGCACCTGGCGTTAGAGCACTTTTGGGACTGCATCAGGAGAGAAAGCAACTTCCTCTTTAATCCTTGGTGCGGAATTAAGCCAAAGCAGATTGTTCTCATGAAAGGTAGCACAGATTTGAGCTTTGTTTTAGGAGGCCTGTGACTGGATTTATTTGGTGTGTGAGGAATTAAAACCTATAGACTTGCTGATTCAGCCCTAGTTATGACCATGATTTGATCACTGTATTGTTTCATTCCTAATCCTTTAGTGAGGTTAGAGCAGGTTAATCTTAGTGAAATCTTTGCTTAATTCTACCCTAATTCATTTGTTCTCTTAATAAAATCTGCATAAAGAATGGAAAAATAGTAATTCTTTCAGCTTGTTCCAATTACTCTGAAAGCAAAGCTAATTCAGCTGAAGCAGCTTAAGAGCAACATGACTGTGTTTCTACAGTGGAGGCTCTGTGCCAACAGAAGTTGAGACACATTCCACACTCCAGAGCAGTGTCAATATCTTCATCTGGTTAAAATCTGGAACATCTCGTGTTTGGCTCTTGGACACTACATGGCTTTTTCTCTAGTCTTACGCTTTGCCACTCAGTACAGGTTCAGTGTTTCTGCCTCTTTTGCTCCTCTTTTGGACTGCTGTTGTTTCCATAGCCCATTAGCTAAGAAGAAACAGAATTTAGCGCATGGGTGTTCACATAGTCCATGCAAAAAGCAAAAGACTTTTTCTGTTGGTTCTGTCTCATCAGGAAAGATTTGTGGCTAAGTGACACTTAAGTATGGCCCAATACATTTATCCTTATATTTCTCTCATTTACCCTTATAGTTCTCTCTATTTGTCCATAAAGCATCCCATTTTTATAGGCGTGAGTGGTCCTGAAAGCCAGAGATCTAGATTTCTCCTGTGATGTCTGTGAATATGGAGGTGGGTAAGAAGATGAAAATGTTGCTCTTCAAGGACTACTTTGGTGCTGGGAAAGCAGGGCAGTGTGGTTATTGCTTTCTGCTGACTGTTTTTACCAGAGATCTTTCACAGCTGAAACATTGCTAGCACACAGAGGGAACACCAACTGCCAAGCTTCTTTGAAACACAAGCCTGGCCTCACTCCTTATCAGGTGTGGATGCTAGGCAGGTGCTGGGGTAGCACAGTACAGCCTTTTCCTCTTATGCTAGCTGCTCAGCAGCTTTGGAGGAGGGAGTACACCGTGAGTAGGAGAGGCACGTTCATCCCTTTGTAAGAGAGTTTGCTCCATAGCAACAGGCAGCGGTGAGGAACTGGGAAAGTGGAAGAAGAGCCTATGGAAAGAGAAACACAGCTAGGGGATCTGGAGCAGTCTAAGATCAAAAACTTTGTGCAGGAAGCTCTATCAAAGAATCTGGGATGTAATCCACTTTTCTTGAAAGCTTTTCTCTTTAGCATTCACTTGGTCTGCATGAGATGACCCCATATGTGATTATATGGAGAAACTTGAGCTTGGGCATCTTTCTCTGGAGTAAAAATACTAAATTACATGACATCCATAAGGGACACACTTCTCAGAAGAGGAGGATAGATGGATGTGTTGCCAAAAGGGATAGAAAAGGTGAGAAAATGTATCAAAGAATTTTAAATTAACCTGAGCAGGGGATATTTGTATAGACTGTCACAGTGAACACTTGGTAGATGGCAGAGTGGAAGTCTGAACAGAGAGAGAACTAAAATTGCTCTTACTTGCTAATTCATGAGGCCTCTCAGTAGAAACTAAAGTTGTTTTTTAATTTTATGATACATTGAGGGGTGAGATCCAACATGAGCATTATTACGCTGTTGGCACAACTCAGACACAGAAGTTCCCTTTCCCTTTTTTGCCAGCCAAGCTTCCAAACCTCAGCAGAGGGGAAGCTGCAGCACCTGAGCTTGTGCTGGCTTCATTGCACTGGGTTGGGATTCACCCTGGTACCTCAGAGAGATGCTGGCAGATGCGTGAGATGCTCTTTGACTGGACAAGGAGGCCTGGCTGGGGTGTATGAACAAAGTAATAATGAAATCTAAATGACAAAAGTAATGATGAAATAGTCAAGGTGATGGCAAGAAAATCTTCAAAGAAGCATGACAGTCTGTGGCTGCTAAACAACAGGGAGCTCTTGCTGCAGAGAGAAGAAAACAATACCATACTGGCCATGGCACTTTGCTGCCAAGAATGCTGCTTTATGAACCATGGGAAAAATCTCTCAAATGTGCTCTGACTTCTGCACTTGATTGCTGAGCCAAATCTCAAGTCCCTTCTTTGCTTTTCACTTATATCATGCCCTAAAGCATTACAAAATAGTGAAAAAAACATTTAAGCCCTTAGAAGAGAGGGCAGAACAGTACTGAATGAGATTTTATTTTCGGGGACAAGGAATAACTCTCCTCTAGCTCTGTAGATAATGAATGCACTTAATGGGAAAGCAGGTGAAAGTACATCAGACTGGGTAGGTACTTCCCTAAACAGAAAAGTCTATTTGTGACATACCCCTGCTCCACACAGCTGTCCCAAATTCTTTGTACTCTTTATACCTTTCTCACTTCCACAGAAACACAAATACAACTAAAATGAGCATAGACGAAACGACCTCCAAAGTGTGGTGGTTTGATTTCAGCATTAAATCTCCCCTTGATGGTTCACAGTGACACTGTATTGCCAATAGATTATAGGGTTGTAGCTATTTTCCACACAGAAGAACACACAAAGGAACCCCCACCAGCCCTAGCAGTGCTCTCAATCAAATAAAAACCCTTCAGCTTCCTGTTGCAGAGCTCTCCCTAGGATTCATGTATATTTTATCAAAGTTACATACAGTTCTGATACTTGTTTCTAAAGTGCTTTAGTATGAATCCCAAGATGTACTGAAAAGCTGCAGTGGCCCTTTTTAAAAAATCCAGGTTAGAATATAGAAAAAAATGAAATTGCTTGACTCTGCAGCATTCAATAAGAGCAAATTTTGCTCAACAGACTTGTATTGATATAAATAAGCAGAAGAAACACAAACCTCTACCTATATGAAATCATTTCACTTCATGAAATTGTACCCTGGGAGCAGCAGGAACAAAGAGGAGCTGCAATGTTTCACCTCTCATAAATGAAGGTCCTGCAATGATCTAAAGCTATTTTTTTGCCAGAAGTGCTTTTACAAGACGACATACATGCCAACACAGAAGAGCTATAACCTCAGTTGTAACCAATTACTTTGAAAATAGTTGCTAGCTGCCTGGAGCAAGGAAACAAAACAAAACAAAAGATTGTATTTACTAATTGGGATTTTTTTTTTTTTTGTGAGATAAAGAGTTGCAATGATCTTTCCAGAAGAAAGGTATATGTAATTTTTAACCAGTATTTCATGACTCCTTTGTCTCTCAGACATTTCCAGATTTTAGACCAAACAGGATGGACAGAAAACTTGATCTGGCTACAGTATAATAAAACATTTAGGTTGAAGTCAGGAAGAGCCAGCATAGTGTAGGGTTGATTTAAAAAAAAAAAAAACAAAAACACAAAAAACCCAAAAGGAATTAATGGAATTCATTTTGTATGTAATAAAGCTTTAGTACTTACAGCTGTCCTCTTCTTCAGTAATACACTTCACAACATAACAGGCATAGATGAAGCCTGCCAGCTGAAACAAAATATAATAGTGTTAGATGTAAGACTGATACCATAGAGAAACAAGAGTTGGCTTTAGAACAGCGACTACAGAAAGAGAAATAACAAAATTCAACCGACTTTCTTTGATGAGGTAAAGATAATTCTCTACAAAAGTTTAATAATTTTAATTAAAAACAGGAGAATTCTGCATCTTTCTTGAAAAACACATCCCACAATAAAACTTCCAAAAATTGATCAAAATTTTTCTGATACATAGTTGACTTCTTTTTAATTACAGAAAAAATAGAAAAGTGAATGGGTATTTGGATGGATGAGCTTTTAGCTACTGAAAATGTATATATTTCTGTCAAAATCAGATTTGCTATCCAACAAAACCTGGCCCTCTAGCAGAACTTGTTTTAAAATCAGAACTGTGCCAACTACATCAAGGACAATTTCAGTGCACTTGTAAACCAGCCTTATAATGATATTTTATCGGTTGAAATTAGGGCTGTGGATTAACAGAACTTGTTCCCATATCTGCAATAGTCCCCAAGCCTCATGACAAGGATAGTCCTGGATGTGTTTACATCAGATTCTCACAACGCAGCTGGCAAATTTTTATTTTGTCCCCTTCAATCCACTCTGCAGAGCACGCCCAGAATTGAATTGTAAACAGAAGCAATAGGATTTAAAGAAAATGAAAATCTGGAGTAGTTATTGAAGTACTACCTGAAAAAATGATAATACAAAAGGAATAAATGGCCAATATCACACATGCAACAGGCTAAGTAACATATGAAGCTGCTTGTCCCTCCAACAAGTTCTGTTGTTGCTAAGTTAGGCCAGAAGCAAAAGAACAAATACTGGGCAACGACACGTGTCACATGTTGCCTGCTTTACACAACTTCCCTTACATGTAGGTCTGGAGAATTTTCTCTACTACACTACAAGAAATCATTTTTCATCCTTTAGCTCATCACTGAAGTTTGCATGGTAGGAGGTCAAAAGAATTCCAGTTATTTGATCTGCGTGTAGTGAAAAGTGAGCCGTGCTGCCAAAATGTGTTATTCTGCACTGGCCACCTCACAGAGATATTTTCATGAGCTGCAAACCAATCTGTACAGTTTGGGAATTTGTTCTTTATATGGATAATAAAAATGCCTAGAGGTTTCAGCCAGGATTGAGCTCTCTGTGAATGGTGCAAAACCCAAAATCTCCAGCTGAGGGAGATGATGATCTTAACCTCAGTTTGAGTAATTAGTGGGTTGGACAGTATAAGAAGAGAAATTTGAGAGACCATGTATTATGAATGCTGGCTAGTGAAAATTGATTTTTTTTCATTAATCCAAGGCATATGTACAATCACTGCAATACTGTGGGTTCTTAGAACCCTCAATATTACCCATATATGAATTAAAAGCAAACAAATCCACTCTATTTCGTACTGCCTTCATAGCTGAGGCAGTGAACTATGCCTAGTTTATTCCAGCTCTTACAAAGATATTCCTGGAATTTCTGTCCATTTTCTATGTAGGAAGCTACCTATACCCACAAATACTATCTTCTAATATCTGTATGGGTAAGAGATAGCAAAAGAGGAAAAAAAAAGGTCAGCCTCGAGGCTTTCCTGAAGAGATGAAGACTTGATTTGGAGATAACACTGAAGCCAGCATAAGTGTTGTCTGCTCGCAGTTTAAATTCCTTTTGGAAGCCCAGAATCTGCATTACAACGGAACTAAACCATTAATTTCCTAATTTTTTATAAATCTGACTTGCAGTGCTGCTGGGAAGATTTTACACCTGGGAAGGATGAAATATTCACTGCTGGACACAAAGAAGTCACTGTACCAAGAAGTGGCATTCAGCTAATATCAGCATTTCATTTCTCCTTTATTGGATCACTCTTCCCTTTCGTTTCTTGGCTTCAAGACAGAGGGCTAATTTGCTCTACTGACTTATGCCCTACATAACCCCATTGACTTCAATGACATTACTTGAGGTTTAATTCAGAAACAAATTAGGCCCAGAAAGGTTGTTCATAAATGATTCCATTCTTGGATGTGAACCTTGGCTTAATAGTTTCTCTGTTCTCTTTTTACAGACCATCAGATCCAAGATAGCTGAATAGTTGCATCTCTAGCAAGCTCCTTTGGTAATCCTTTTCTTGCACTACAGTTCAATACTTCACTGTCTTTTAAAGCACCACAAGTTCATGTGTTATTAACTGAACTTATCTTACAAAGCACAGCAAACAAACTGTATCACAAATGGTGTTTACAACTGATCTTTTAATTGTATTCGGTTGCATCGCTTAAATCTCTAGGGAGTTCCTTTGATATATAAGCAAATCCTACAGCATTTCACCAGATGAGCTTGTTGATTAAAAGAATGCCTTAAAGCTCAAATTGTTCTGATCTAAGTAAGAATGTCAGGGTTTTTCCCCCATGAGACAATCAGAGTTCATAAAAGAAACCTCCCCTTCTCCCACATTTATCCAACCTTCTTTGGTAAACATAATAATTTTGTTCTTATTTGAATCTCACATTAGTTTTCTCTTCTTTCTCTCTTATTTTTTTTTTTTAACCAAGCAATTTATCAGTTCTGATACAGAGGCAGCCTTTCAAGATTTATCTTCTAATTGCATCCGCAGCAGTGGGCACACACTGCGAGCTGAGGCTCAGAACCAAAAGTGTAAGTTTTCACTTTGATGACACTCAATGACCTGAGCCCATGGTGACTGCAGAGATCCTCAAGATAGAGATCAGGAACATGTTTCCTCCCTTGTAGACTAGGACTTCCTGTAAGAAGAATACAGCTCATCTAGGCAGATAGCAGAGATTTCTTGGGGACTTTAGCCAACTAAAATTTTTAATGAATTCCCACATGGAAATTTACCACCTTTGTTATACTGCAAGATGCACTTTAACCTTTTCTCTCTAACCAAAGCACACCACAATATACCTTTGTATCACAAAAAGTACCCCAACCCCCCCAACAAATCCAAACAAAACACTGAATACCTTCCTCACCCTGGAGAAGAATATGAGAGAAAACCACACCAAAACAAATGATAGAAGTTAGTCACATCACTTAATATATTCCTGGGAAGTCCTCAAACACAGCAGTGCTCAGTGCAGTATGAGAATTACACAGAACAGAGTCTTCCTGATTCAGTAGCTCCAAAAGTTTTTAGTCTTACGTGAGAAGGAAGGAAATGAGTCCTCAGAGATAAAGGAGAGAACGAGCCTGTCTCAGAAAATCACTTTAAAACTGGGAAAGTTAACTTGAAAAATCTTATTGCTTTGCATCCCTACCTATTTTTTCTTAAATTAACTGAGCTTTGTTTTTTATAAACCATGCAGGGATAAAAATAAATAGGTGCAATGAGCAGAAGATAATTTCTGGACCCTAGACCTATCAAGATTAGGTGTCTACATCTGTCCCACTCATATTTTAATGCTGTAGTATGGGCCTCTAGAGGAGAAAGAACCATTAAAAACATTCCTGCTCATTTATCCATAGGGTGATTAGTGAATGCACATTTTTATGAACCTCATTTCTGCACCTTGAAAAAAACTGCTCTTTGCAACTTTCCTTGCTATGAGAGTACGAGTCCATATGAGAGTATAAATGAATACTGCTTTTTCTAAAAGTGACGTGCCTGCACCAGCTCACTGGGTGTACCTTGACAGCATCTGATGACCCTAATTTTATAAACAATGATCTCAAACACATAATAATTTTATTTGTTTTCTTTTTTTGTACTCTATAAACATTTTGATAAAACCATTTTCCTTCTGTCAAGAAAAAAAAAGATAGGCAAATCCTAAAATAAATCAACAGTAACACAGCATTATTGAAGCTTTGGTAATAAGATTAAATACAAAAAGAAGTTAATGCATTTTATTGCCTTATCATAGCTGTATAAGGCAAAGAAAAAAGTAGATAGAATACTCCCAACTAAGTCAATAAGGTTCTGTTACACCGCTGAAGACACTTGGCAGATCCTGAGTCTCTCTCTGAGTGTACTTCCAGACTTGCTCAAAATGTCAAGTGCTGTGATCAGACTTTATCAGAATCAGTATTGATCAAAATCCTGTGTTGCTATTTTTTCTCACTTCTTTCATGGAGGTGAATGTTTTATACACTGCAAATAGAACTGCATTTGGGAAAAAGTTTATCATATTAAAAAAACGTAATTGCTGGTCCAGGCCCCCACATTTCCCTCTTCTAAAGCAATATTTATATAGATAATTACTACAAGTTACGTTTATTAAGCTGAGAACGTGACACAAAAGAGTGATGGCAAGGATGGTGAGGAGGAAACAAAAACTAAAAGGGGATCTGATCTGGATAGGGTGGTGAGGAGAGGCTTTAGTTGAAGATTAAGGAGTTAAGGTTTGTGGAAATAATAAATAGTCTTGGTTTCATTGAATTAATACATTTTTATTCTATAACCATACTTGGTCTAGCGAAATGGACCTTAGACTTAAAAACCACAAACCTATTGTGTTTTCCTATGGAAAAATGTTTCAGTCTCTTCTGAAACAGCTGGGGCTTGTGCATTTACTTTTCATTATTAAGTTTTTGCAGGTGTCTGTAAGCACTCTGCTTTTAAGACCTAAGCAAATATTCAAGCAATAGTTCAAGCAATAATACAGCAGAAATTAATGGACGTAATTCTGGCCCTAGGAACACTATATTGCAAAGCTGTGATGTTACATGTCCAGTCAGTGCAAATTAATCATATCTCTTAAGCTTACAGTGGTCTGCACACATAAAACCTTTATAGTGCTGTGCATTTAAGGGGCAATGTTTCTTAAAAATGGATTTTTGCAGTCTGGAGATATATTGCTACATATATATATATATATATATATATACACACACACACATTATGAGCAACTGAAGAACCTGAGAATTACCGTCTAGAAAGCTTCCAGTGTATTGATTCTCAGAAGAATCATACTCATTATTTAGCAGGAAAGGTGAGGCACAGACTTTCTCTCAATGTCTATAGATTTAAGTTGGTGTCATGGGGTTTTAAAGCTGCCCCCTGCAAAAACCCTTTCAAGCATGATCTCACTGCCTTCAGCAGTGCCGCATCAGTGCGTGAACATCATTGCTGGAGTTTAATGTGAAACTCAAGCTGCGTTCCATGGAAACTACTCTGTTGAGGTATGCTTTTATTTGTGCTTACATTTAACATTATGAGAACCCTGTCATTCCTCCTCATTTAACTCTTTCATCATAAAAGAAGTGAATAGGGAAACTATTGGTATAAGGACAGATTCCTGATAGGGAAGGTAGACTGTGTGGCCTTGCTGTAATTCTTTTACAGAATTAGACAGATATAACACATAGATAGCTATGTGCTGTCCAGAAAGAATATTTCATTACAATGGCCAAGTAGCTTTATTCTGTGCAACAAAATAATTACTTAAAAGAGCCAATGTCAAACTGACATGTCCACAATAATATGTAGTGGGCACTTATGAAATTTAAAAGCAAGCCAAAATGATAGCTTCTTAGTCTGTGTAGTCATCAAATTATTTTTCTTTCCTTTCTTGAGCTGAAAACTCAGCCCCAAAGTATTTAGTTTTTTTTTTTTCTTTTAGCAGACACAGTAAAACCACAAATCATAAATTCAGATACGTCTAGGCACATTGGAAGAGAGAAGTGTGATAAAAATTGCATTTATTTCAACTAGCACATCATAACCTTTTTTTTTATATCAGCTGTCTAGAAGGTGCTCTACATAAAATCTTCCTTTATTTCTCAGTGGACTCCTCAGTTTTCTGGAGATTTCCTTTATGTATAAGCATTTGAAGATCCCAGTGAGGACCTGCTAGAAAGCTTTTGCTGCTGGGCACTTGAGAGTGGTTCTGTCTACTTCAGGATTCCCTGAGCATCTCCCCTGGTCAGCTTCTGCACCTGATGAATTTAGGAGACTACAGGAGCACTGGAAACCACAGCACTGTGGCTTGTCACAAAAGAGCAGTGCAAACTTTTAAAAACAGTAGAAAGCAAGAGATACTTACCTGTTTTGTAGCTGTATTACAGACATCTGGTTTGACCCAAATTTCTAAAGTTTAAACTGTAGTGAGAGTTTTCTGCAATTTTGACCTAAAACTTCCTACTAATCTTTACTCTTCCTAGCTATTTCAGAGTGATTTATGCTTTCGATAACCACATGATATTTGGCACTTTTCCATGATTTCATCTCACAGCTAAAGAATAGCATGTCCCTTTTTCCTGTCTCAGACTTGAAAGGTAACCTAAATTACAGGGGCTACCGGCTCACATCAAGTAGAACTGGAGATCACTTACTGCTGACCTCTGTGTTAACTGAACTGTAGAGTATCTTGTAGATTCAGGCTTAGCACTGAACTTCACATTCTTACTCTTGCTCCCACAGGTGAAATGCTCCAGCCAGGACTCTGCTTTATTCCCTCAAGAAGCTGAGGTAGGCACGTCTCATTGGACGGAGGGGAGGTGAAAGTGGGGTCACCTGTGCAGATTCCCAGGTGACAGCTTGGAGCAAGGATGGGGCTGAGAAGTCAGGAACAAATTCTCCCCCTGCATTTGGCAGGTACCAGGTATAGGCCAAATGTGCATTGCTCAGTGCAGGCTGAAGGCATTACTGGCGTCAAAAATATGTTAAACCTGGAGAAATTTTAGTTTTGTCTTTTCTGTTTCTGTGGAATTATCTCCACTTTATATTTTATGACTTCATTAAAGTCAGAGGAGGTATTTGGCTACATATTTTTGTTAATTCCATACAATCCAAGCGTATGGGAAGTCCTGAAGATGGAAAAGTCTATTGCTCTGTTTCCTCTCATGGTGTAGCTTTGTAGCCCAACTTACCATTATAAGAATATCAGGGGTCAAGTGTGGGTTGTGGTGCCAGCTCTTCACATAAAAATTATTTATACATTAGAGGTGTGTAGATTGGAAAAAAAATCCCATTTATTTTAAAACAAAACTGCCTCTTTCCTCTTGGCAACAGGAAAAAAAAACAACAAAGAATGAAGGTTAAACAAACAAAAAGCTAATGTAAAAGGTTTTAAAACATGCATCACCCCATTTTTTTCTGTAAAGAGTAAGAATGTGTTATTAAAACGAAAGTGTATATATGTGGGCTTTACTCCAAAGGTTTTATAGCATGATAACTTCTATGAAAAACTTTGAACCTTTGCCTCCTCTTGTCTTCTGGGAAAGCTTTGGAATGGTTTAATCATCTGGCTTTGCTATCTTATTGCCTTTGGCAGCAGTAGCTTTTCTTATCATTATGTGTAACTGTGTGTCACCTTTTTCAGACAGCCATAGGATTAGGATAAGAAAAATTGGTTCTTTATGCTGCAAAACTAACAAAGCTGCAGACTCCTTGCAGCCCACCAAATGAATGTCTAGCATTTTAAATTGGACTCTGTTAGAAGAGACAGTTGATTATCAATACTCACAGGCATCACTACTCACTCTTTCGAGGAGCAGTAGAAAAAAACATAATATTTAAAATTTGTGCAGATTGTATAGGGGAAAATATTTTGATGGTACAAGAGAACTCTGAATTTCTGATAAACAAACACATATGAGTGTTTCTGTTCAGTGAAAATTCATCTCTCCGTTTTGAGGCATCCATATGGCAAATAAACTTCAATGCTTTGAGTGTGAACACCGGGCCCTTGGATCTGGGAAACAGAAACATTCAGAAGAGAGTGAGTGGAAGATGAGAAGGAGAATAATATGTTGTGTCTGCCAGTTTCACAGGACTGTAACCAACCACAAACACTGTATAAAGTTCAGAAAGAAAGCACAGGTAATTTTCTCTTTTCCATCATCACATGTTAGATTAAATTAGATCATTGCTGTCACATAAATGACATGAGCCAGAACATTTCATCAGAGGTAAGAGACTTTTCAGTAACAGCTGACTCTTTCTCTGTGATCATATTTATTTTCTCTGCGATGAATTCCTGGTTATTGGAAGGCTCTGATGATCATCATGGGATCAGGAAACTTCATGGAATATGACAGCTTTTGCACTGCATTGACTTCATGGTGGTGGTGATATTGTAGCAGCCTAATAATGCTCTGATCAAAGTGTTCCTACAACAGCTGGTGATGGTGGTGCTGACAAGGCAGATGGATGCACGGTATGCAAAGTGCACAGCTCAGCTGAAGCAGCCCTTCAGCAGCCTGAATAGTCAGGCTCATTACTTTTACATACAGAAAGAAAAACAAATAAGGCATTTATAGGAACAGCTCTAGAGAGTGTGATCAAGATGAATAGGACTTGAACTTATGAAACCTGAATGCTGAGGGATTATCAAAATACAGTAATAGTTATTCAGAAGCTCATTGGGAACTGTGGACTAACAGCAGACGAATTGCCAGATCTCTTTGACAGTGCCATCAGAAGTAGAGCTGCCAGGAAGGTGACTGTCAGATGCAGGCTTTGCCTGAGCCCTCTGGCTGTTCATGCCTGTGCACAATATGGAAAGGTGGGATACTTGACAGGACAGCCTCTGACTCTGGCAATGCATATAAGGAAGATGAGGAAGAATGAACTTAGCCAGATAACTCCCTTAAGCCTCATGCTCTGGAGTAAAGAAATAGAGGTATGTCAGTGAAAGTAAAAAGCAGTGCGCATAGGGTGCTTCACATCATTCCATCTCCTTAGGATCCATATATTTAGCAAATGCATTGCTTAGTGCAAACATTTTGTTCCAGGTGCACAATATAACAGCATCAAGTGTCAGAGGGGTTTCAAAGTCAATAAAACCTCTTCCAGTGGTGTCTAATGTTTAAAGCAACTGAAGTCGGCTAATGTTTCAATGCTATTTTTCCTCTCAGCATTAGCCTACTGCAGGCTTTTTCCACCTTTAAAAACTATAATAGAAGATATGTTTCAGGGCTACCTTTTCCATTCAGCAAAATCAGCTAAACAGGCTTCAAAAAGCAAGTGCCAAAGTGCTTTGTGAAAACCCTTCCTGCAGAAGGAGAACCACTGGAGACTTTAAATGAATATCACACCATGTAGCCTAAGCTGGAACAAAGAGAGATTATGCTCTAGAGGCTCCAAGCAGAACAACAGATTGAATTCCATGGTCAAAGGCACCTTTCCCCTTACAGACCTAAATGGCAGGGGAATCACTCTCTTGTTTATTCAGGATGAAAAATAGTGATCTCGTTACTCTGAATGGAAATAGTTTGATGGCAGAGATCCCAGTCACTGCCTGGGGTGGCAGAATACATATGAATATGTTCTGCAATATGTGTGACCAAAAAAATTGAACCTTTTAGCTGAAGATTCCAGTAACATCATATCACATGAGGCATTTCAGGGGAATGATTAATTACGAAGAGAGAACATTCTCGGAAAGGCCATGTCCTCAGAGTCTGTGCCTCATTGCAGAGAGTTAAGCGGATGAGTTATATCTCTGACAGTTTATGAACCTTGTTAATATAATGCAGTACCTGGGAGTGTGCCAGCCACGGTGATCAAGGAAGTCTGAATTAGACCTCTGCCACCGACAGACATCAGATGCCCATTTGAAAATAAATGTTTTGTCTGAACTGGGCACGTTTCTCTCTAAAGCAGTGATCACCAGCTTGAAGCTCTGCTGTGTGGCTCTCAGTAACACAGCACACATCTCTTCCTTAGGTTTCAGTAACAGGCTGTTTAACATGCTAATGCAGAAGCTGTTTGGTAGGAAGAGCACAACTGGCAGCAGTGCTTTGACAAGTTAGTCTTTATGAAAAACGTGAGGTTTGTGTTTTCTTTAACCCACATGTGGTGCAGGCTGCAGCTCTGTCACCAGTTCCAGGCATAAGTCACTCAGGGCAGCCCATCTAGTGGCAAATTAGGTTGCCTTTACCCCAGCAGGAGAGGTGAGGGAAAGCTTCTGCACTAGCAGAGAAGGCCAGTCTCCATCAAGCCTGCACACTGGCAATGGACTGCATGAAGTGAGAGCAAAAGCCACAGACCTCTTCCTTCTGATCTGACAACTGCACACAAGCAGTCACCATGCTGGGACAACAGATGTGTTTCTTCTTTGTTCCTGAAAATGCTCTTCTTGCCTCCAGAAAGTCCCACTTCTGTGATGCACATTCCCTAATGTGAATATCAAAACAACGCAAGGTTCCCGTCATGTCTTAGTCTTTTTTTTTTTTTAGCTCACAAGATCTGTAACATTGAGATAAAGGTACCTGTTTTGCCCAGCACCGCAAAGTTCCAGTAAAACTTATGACTTTTGGTTTCAGTCTTTGCATGGAAGGCATGAAAAGTGCTACAGCTACATTTGCTATTCTATGTTGGTATTTATCCATAATAATACTCTGTCCAGAGTATCAGCAATGTGTTAATGCTTTATATTTAATAATATTTGTATTTAATTTGTGTGTTCCATAGCATCACTTCCTTTGCAATTTTCTGTCAAAAATATATGTTTAGTAGACAGAAATTTGGTGTTGACTTGAACAGATGCACCAAGTCTTTGAAAAAGGAAAGATGATGTTATTTCCTACAGAGGGTTAGAGAAGAAATTATTTTTAGATATTTGATTCCTCTACATCACCAATTCATTGCCAGAATTGAGAAATATTTCATTTGGCTCCATTGACTTGCCAGAATAAAGGGTAGAAGGATAATTTAATTGAAGAGACATGAGAGAACACAGCACAGCACTGTGCAATGAGGTCCATAACCATCTTTGCAGACTGCTGAGCTGTGTAGCTGCATAGCAGCAATAAACATAGGGTAAAGCCAAAATGTAATTTTTAGTGAGGGGTTTTCTGCCCTCTGGTTTCTTATATATCCAAAATAAGAGGAAAAATTTCAGCTGAAATCTTTAGAAATTAATGAAATAGTTTCAGGGAAAGTGTGCATAAAGTTGAGTTAGACTTCTCAAAAGAAGGAAAAAAAATTCTGTTGTCACAGGTCAGTTCTAGTCATTCTTCAAATTCAAGAACTTTAATCTGTTTTCTATGATTTAGCCTATTTTCAAGTATCAAGATAAATTATGCTAGTCAGCAGTAAAGTTGTATCTACTAGGAAACATCAGAAGAATGTTGCAAGGAAGAAGAAAAACATTATTTGTTTTTGTATAATGCACTGGATAGCTGCTTATAGTGTGTTGTCAGAGGGGAAAGAAGAATGCCAGCATAGATGGAAAAAGGGACCAGGTTCTCAAGGGCACACTGGCATGCTGATCTACCCTTCATTTTTCACTGGTGCCCTAAGGATGGAATGCATTGTCCAATGTGAACAAGACAATATTGGGAATTAGGAGATATGTCCTATGGCTCCCACCTTCATCTCAAAGAATCATGCACATCTGAAACCACCAACTGGCACACAAGAGACACTAAGTTTGTGCCTATCTTTAGCAATGTAGTTTGCTAGTGCCTGAAAACATCTCACTTCATCAAAACTCATGGGTTAGGAAGTTACTTATTTAGAAAGATTATGTGATTATCAGGACAGCATCTAGGGAATTACTACATTATTTAGCTAGAATATTAATTTTTGAAACCATCCTGCTTTACAAAATAGACAAAACTAAGTGTCTTCACTGGCTATTTAGTTTCAGCATCCTTTTGGGCAAAGTGGACAAATAATTTACACAAAGTAAATCTGACATAAAAACCTAATTTTTAAGTTGACCAAGGGATCTAGAAGCTCACTGATGACCTTTAGGTGAAGTACGTGAATGATTTTTGAAAGTGGGATTTGAGAGCTTTTGACAAAATTTTATCTTTTATAAACATCATATTAGGCATTTATTTCATCCTATTGATAGCAGTAAGTGAAAAGTGATAGCTGTATTTTTGTCTACACACATTTAAGAAAATTTCAATTAAATCATAACATTTATCAATAAACCTATCTAATAGGTGAATAAACCCTGGGACATTCACTGCCGAGGCAAAAAACTGTTTTTCACTAGATCCAAGCCCATATTATGCTTTATCAATTTGTTAAGTGCTGTGCAAATCACTAAGATATTTATTGAAATTCTGAAGATATGCATTAATATATTGTTTGAACTAAGATTTAAAACCACCTTATCTTTTTCAAGGCTCTTATTACAGATGACCTACATTTCAAAAACTCGTATTTATTTGGTTTTTCACATTTAGGGCAGTAAAACACTACTACTTTCTTTTGAATACTCAAGAAAATACTTGGAAGTTCTTGTAAAATGAATAACAGTATTAGTGGGGAGAGATCATGAATCCGTAGGAACATAAGATAGCAGCATGAACTCAGAAATGTACAGATATAACACAGGAGGTATGAAAGACCAGTAGAAGGCCAGAGCTATTACAGAAACAATCCAGAGTTTTAGAAAATGGAGGGAAAACAGAGTCTGAAAAACCCCCAGACATTTTATGCCAAGACAAAAGAAACAGCAGCCAAAAGTCCGGTGAACAGGAACTCAAGTGGCAGCATTTATTAGAGATAAAAGATTTGCAAGGTTACACATATGTGGTTGAGATTTGAATGTGCTACTCAAACAAATTAGATTTTTTCCTTGGTTGTCTATGAACCAGAGCAGATACTGGTCCAAAAAGCAGGTCTCCATTTCCCAAAAAACTGAAACATATAAAATATATTGATGATACTAAAGAAGTAGGTAAAAATTAAGTTGAAAATGACTTCACACACAAAATTCATTAGGGCAGAAAAATATAATTTTCAAAAATGTTGCAAGTAGTGTAAATGACAAGTTTAGCTAAAGGGCTCTGATCTGATGGTCTTGGTCCCTTTGCTCGAATTACTGTGGGCCTCATTGGGATAAGCACAGCTCCTGCTTAATATGTGTGCCCAGATATTTTTTCTGTGGAAACTTTGGCATCAGGAAGGAGGAAAATAAGTGCGAGCTCAATCTGGGCTTGTGAAAGTGAAGATCGTTCTTTTACCAACTTCATAGTCTTTTGTTCAGATTTGCAGAGGCCTGCTGCTCCTCTGCAATGGAAATGATATTTGCAGAGGCAGGTGGCTGCTTATGTGCTCAGAAAGTCTGTGTGCTCACAAGTTTCTTGTGAAAACTTTGAAAAAGTGTCACTGAAGACATAATTCCACAACAAGGTGTTAGACTTCATGCTTAACACGTGCCTAATTAGTAGGTGCTTGCCTCTGAATTTCACAGTGGTCTTCAGCATGCAGCCATGTAGACACAAAGGAAGACTTTATAGCAGTGGGCAGCAAAGAGATGTGAAGCCCTACTGGTATTCAGAGACATGTTACTTGCATAATTCATGAAGATATCTATTTTATCTGGAGGATGGCATGTAGCCTGCCTTGGGATCCTTTAGCTTCTCCTGCTGATCATTCAGCCAAGTCTTCTCATTCAACTTCAAGACAAAATCTGGATGATGATCCCTCATTCACCTGACTTGACTCTGACAGAGTCATCCTAAAACTCTTCTGTGTTCTTTTGGAGATATCCTTCCAAATTCTTTTTAGGTCATTGTGTTTTTGTACCAAATATAAAGGTCCTGATGACGGCATATTTTTTTTTTCATCATGCTTATATTGATTTACTTGATCCTGAGCTCTTACTGAGCCCACTAAGTACTGCAGTTGTCTTCATTGTCCTTGCTGCTGCTTCAGTCAGGCAGACTTTCATTACTGATAACAATATTTTTTCAATCAATTTAAAGTAATCTTTTGCATCTTTCACATGCACCCTTTTGCATGTTTTCATTATTTATGGCTTCTTCACACTGATACTATGTGTATCATGAGGAGATTCTGTATTCTAATAAAACGTCTTTTGTCTTCCATGTGTCAACTAGTCCGTTTCCTGCTGTCAAGAAACAAAAATTGTGGCCTTATAGTTTCTATTAACCATCTACTGACTTCTTGTGGTATTTCCATCAACTATGTTTTTCCCCTAGTCAGACACTATATCACACATGAAAAGACGTAAACAAGTACACTTGTATGCAGGTGTACAAATAAAGATGTCACAAGTACACTGTAATGTTGAATTAGCAGCAGCATTTACAGCTAACCTTAGGATAACATTGTTTGAATGTAATGACCATGGTATGCATATCAACTTTGAAATACTTTCCAGTCAGACCATCTTTTTCATGAATTATTCACTTTTCCAAAATGAACAAGGTAATACAAAGGCAATCCCTGAGCTTAGTGAGAGATTAATGGAATACCAATACACTGATATTTCTTCTAAGAGCCAAAAATTCTTGCTTCACTCTTTGTGGCATAGGAGAATGGCCATGATAAAAATGTCAGAACTTGCGTTTTGCCTTCAAGGTTTATTTGCCCTGCAGCTTCTGAAGTTTTCACCTCAAGAATACTTGGTGACAAATATAATTGTTTTCCTTTTTCCCCATAAACGTGAAAACAAATGCCAACTAGCTTTTCTCTGTAGTCACTGGAGAGTCAGGCAGCTATAGAATGAACAAAGGTTCCCACCTGTTTCAGGTATCTAAATTATCCAAAATAGGTTTGGATTAATCTCTCCAGAGGTATCTGTTTTGTTTCATGTCTGGGAAAGAAACCCCATTGCTGTCTAGCTTCAGCTAGATTACAGCTTTTAGAAGATTGAAGCCTGATAATTTGAATTAAGCCTATTCTAGCAGAACAAAGAAAGAGGTTCAGAGTTTCTATATGCCTACAACAATCTTATAAATCAGCTGAATTTTGAATATGCAGACTGGAGGACTGACACTCCTTCAGAGCAATCTGGACATCTTGATACTGCAAGTACAAGCAAATAAAGTGTTTGAACACATAGAGGCAGGAAAGCCTGTCTCACAGATGGGTTGTCTGTGGAGTAGTGACTCCAGACCTGTGGTTCATTGTGCATAATTAGCACTAGAATCAGAATGTGGATTCCCAGTTTAACTCAGCTGATGAGGAATACATTTAGTGCCTTTAGCTTGGTATGGAGCTGCAGTGTAAGCTACAGTGTAAGCTCTGTGGGGCTGGAGTGTGAGGAAAGAGACCACAGAGTGGCTTTTGGATAGGCAGGCAGGAATGTTCCCTTACCAAAGGACTAAACAGATTCTGTGCTCCGTGGTTATTTAAAAGGGAACTCTTGAGTCTAAACAAGGATGCTGTATTTTGTCTATACTTAATAGTGATACTAGGCATGCTAGTTTTCAAATTATTCTTTTAAGTCCACACTCGAGGAAGGATTTTGAAACAACGGAGAAGATTCAGAGAAGAGCTCTGAGAATTATTAGAGGGCTAGGGGGAGGAGATAAAGCAGTTTGGCTACTCAAAGGAAATTAACTGTCATCATAAAAACAGCTAGTGAAATATTCCTGATGACAGGATGATGTACTTTTTCAGATAACTGCATTGTATGCATCTGGACTGAAAGCTAGATATTTAGACAAATTAAAGGTAAATTTTAACAAGAGTTGGGGTGAGCTTTCAATTGTGGGACACTTTAAGATCAATATTAAACATTTTCTAACTTGTGACAGGAATTAATTCAGGAAACTTCTATGCCCTGTGTTATGTAGGAGGTCAGACTAGGTAATTGCAGCGTTTTCCTCTGTCTTCATGGTTTTCTACTACAATATGGTCTACGTAATATTGGTATGTAAGGATTTCAGTATATAGGAGTATTTGTGAAAGAAATTAATTCTGAAAATTGGGAAAAATGAGTGCTGCTTTAGTGGAAGAATAAAAGGGAGACTTGTAGTGATAGTAAAATATTTGTAATTAGTTTCTAGCTCGCTCTGGTACAGTGGAGTACAATTACCCTCAACTGTATTAGGATTTCTTTTACTTTTTTTCATCTTGAGTAAATTAACTTCAATTTGCAGATTCAGTAATAAGTAGCACGGTGCATATTACACCATTATTACAACACCTAATTCATTAGATATGTAATTTACATTGCTATTTATAAAAGTGCTGAATTAAAACCAAAGAATCTCAGGAGAGGGGTAACCGGCTTGTTCCAGATCTTGGCTTAATATTTAATATGGAAATATGAGGAAAGAAGGCACATCTCAAAAGCTTCAACCCTTATGTCAGGAACTGTGAATTTTCAGAAAGGAAGAAAGTAGTATCTTAAAATACACATCCAAAACAAAATGCAGAGGACTTAAAGAAGATAAGGAGCACCTGGGAACAGGCCAAAGAGAAAAACTGAAGAAATATGTCATCTTGACTCACTCTTTCACTTCCCTGTTCTTTTAATTTTTCATTTTTTATGGAGCATATTATTTCTGACTTGTCTATTCCACTGTGGGCTGTGGATTTGTATGAAATTTGCAGAGGGACAAAATTTCAAAATAGACATTTTACCACTGGCAGGAGGTTGCCTGAGGCAAACACAGCTCCTCTCTGCTGATCACCATACAACTACAGTGCCAGACATTTCCTCTTATGAAGTGATCAGGTGCAGAAACTTCAAGGCTACAAGAACACTGGGGCAGCCCACAGCTGGTGGAGCCCTCCCTTGTCAGCAAGTAGCCTTCATGAAACATGTTAAAAGAAGTGAACTGTAGAGCTAGCAATGACAGGAAGCTGTACAGTTGCATAAATCAAGTGTCCTATGGAATAGGGCCATACTCACGATTCAGAGACACTGCAGAACTGGGAATATTTTATCTTTGTAAAGCAGAGTACATTCTTGGGACCTGGACAATTTATGATGCAGGGAAAGACACTCTGGATATGGCTATGTTGCTAAACAGGAAAGGGCCAAGAGCAAATCTCTGGCTTCCAGGTCAAATTTTCTAGACTGGCCTTTGACAACTCTGCTTGGGTGCAGATCTAGCTAAAGCACAGGGGCAATGCACAGACTGCATAGCACTTAACTGAGACTCCTGTGAGTCCAGAGTGGTAGAGACTTACAGCTCTGAGGCAATGCCATCTTCTCTAAGGTGTTATTTTTCCCATTCAAAGTGTCTGAAACAATGAGGGTTATGTCACAGCCCAACAGAGCAAGGTTTTGCACTTAGTTTACTGTTGCTGTACTGTAAAATGGCTGTGTCATATCACTCCATCCAAATTTTCCTCATTAGTGAAAGTGGCAAGGTAGAGGAGAGACAGCAAAAAATATTTTTGTTTGATATTGATGTCTACATTGAGATGGTTCCTCAATTTTGTCTTCAACTCTGTAAACTACACTTGGATGCAAGACTGAGGATTGTGTCATACCTCTTGGGTGCAACAGGAGAGTAAGTAGGGGTTTTTGGCCTTTCAAAGCATCTGGGATAACACTGGGAAACTGTAAGCTTGAAGAAACAAGGGATGATCCTGTCTTATCCATCCTGCCTTCTGAGAGAGTTCTCTGAAAGGAGCTGTCTCCAGAAAGGTATTTAAGTACTGTCACACAAAAAGTTTGTAGGAATACTCCAAGCAGAGGCAGGGTGTAAGCTGAAAAATAAATGATTTCATTTATCAGGAGTCCAGTGCTTTAGTTCTCTCTCTGGCCTTCTCTCACTACCAACACAGATGTTCCCTTTGACGACACTCATGTTTTAAGCATTTCAACATCTATGATCCAAAGGATTGCCAAAATACTTGAAACAAATATTGTTAATGTGATATTGCTATTATTCTGTAAATCTCCACAGTCACAGTAGTATTTTCTTCTCTCAGAGAGCCTTGTTGAGATTATTGGTCTCCTGAATATTAATGCAAACTAGTGCAAGTAATAGCTTCACAACTGGAACCAGTCATACTGATTAAGAATTGATTTTCCTTTCACTTTTTTCTACTGACCACTTTTAGGATCTTCCTTGTATCTGTGTGGGGATGTACCACCTCTCTCAGTTGGAAGTTAGGTCTCCATCATTTGAATTCACCTTATGCTGTGATCTGTTTAATCATTTTTAGAGTGCCTACAGGGCACCCTATTAATTGTAACGTTTTCTTCGTTTTTTTGGTTGTTTTTAAATGGGATGCTTAGATTTACTTTCAGATATGGCTGACCTTCCTCCCCTCTGACATCTTTTAATAAAGGATATAAAAATCATGAAAGCGATTGTTAGCCACTAGCTGGTTTAAAATATTTTTCTGCAATTCGTATGTCCTTATGCTTGTGTGCACACATGCATATGGGGACTTGGTTGGCAGAGAGGGAGGAAAGACTTTGGTGCAAAGGGACACCCTGTACTTGTTGCTCCCTTCTAGCTACTTCTTACAGATTATTAGTTTCTAAATGCAGGAAATGTATTTTGTTCCTCAGACTAACCATAGTGAAAAAGGTGTCACGTGAAACACAGTCTGGCGTCCTCCCAACATCACTCTTTAAAGGCTTTGATATCATGGCACACCGATACTGAGCATTCATGTCATCTAGGCTTTAAGTCCAGCTTTAGTTTATTAAAAAAAAACAACTGCTAAAGTAAATATTAAAGCACAGGGTCAAAGAAAGCTCAGAGTTCATACTAGCATAAAAAAATAATATTTCTTCCATGTCTGCTTAACCTTTTTGTCCCAACTATGAGAAAAATGCATGTGGATGTGACATGGTATTTTACAGCAGTGAAAGAGTGCACCAGCAGAAATCAGAACACTCAAAATAATACTGCAGCTTCTTGAGCCATTTTTGAGGTTTAGAATAAATACAATAAAACCTGTCCAGCAGAAGCTTTCAGCATGTAGCACCACTTGTCCATCTCTTCACCAGAATTGATGAATCTGAACAGTCTTTCTCACATACACTTTTAAGCCAGCAAAAATAAGTAATTCCAATAAAGTTCTTTTTTCCCCCTCCACATAAGCCAAGGAATTTACAATGTTACAACAAAGTAGCAGGCAACTTATTACCTCTATTTTCAAGTGCAGAATGGGAGATAACAATGAAATGGTTTACCAGGAGGTCACTGTGTACTTATGCTCTGAGCAAAATTTAAGAACACAGGCTCCAATCCTGACTCAAAGGCTGAATTTCTGTGCAATTTCAGGTGCAGATAAAACTTCTCTACAAACAGAATTTGAACTCATGAGTACTTCACTCCTGGCCAATATTTAATTCATCAGACTTGAAGGAAAAGAAGGTTTTATAGGGAAAACTTGGAATATTTTAGAAATAATTTGGCAGTTGATCCCACTACTGGGACAAGTTTTCCACCACACATGTACTCACAGAATTTGCAGCAGCTTTTTCTCATTCCGGTTTGAGCTTCATGAGCTCACCACCACCTGTGTTTTTACCCTTTAGTATCCAGTTCTGCCGATAGCATCATATGGCAGAGCCCTCTGCCATCACACCTCCTGAGACTCTGTGTTCATTGTATTCTGTAATAGCCATTTCCAGAAGGAATAAGAAATGAAAAATAAGTCCCTTCTCTGGCCTTTTGACCACTGCCTTTTACAGTCCCAATCCTTTCCATTCTGTTATTATTTCCTGATAAATCTTTTGTCTCACAGACATCCCTTTCTCATTTCTACTCATACTTTAAAGGTTTTATATTAGATCTATGCACTAAAAGGAAAGCATTTTGAAAACACTTGACCTACTTTCATAACACCTACACAGCAGCCTGCTGTAATACCTAAATTTTTCTTTCACCTTGTCTCAAAGCATCACAAGTTTTTTTTCTTGGCACTCTTACATGTTTTGGTTTATTCCTTATTTTGTGCTAAGCCGTTTTTTGATAAGATTCACCTGGAAAAACTCATCTCTCTCAGGACCCAATCAAGGTTTTACATCAATTAAGCTAATTGACAGAAGGCTTAACATATTTCTTCATTATGACAGCAAATACCTTCTTGGAAAAAAACCTCAAAGTACAGGAATTAAAAAATAATAATGAAAAAGACACCAACCTCTTTTCTAGTAAGATAATTTTGGAAATTTAAAATTTTCAAATAAAAATTTCCAAAAAAAAAATTAACAACAGGACATCTGAAATAATTTGGGTTTATTCACATTAGCAGTGTTGATGTTTTTTTAACTTATGCTAAACCTCATTAAGGTGAACCTCATAACTCAGCCATCGAGCTTAAGAGACAGTTTACATCTTAATTCAATATTGTGTGTTAAACTAATCTTTACCTTCTGTTTTGGATCCTAGTCTTTTATATGAATAGAAGTGGTATGATGTTTCTGAAATGTAAAGAATTGCACTTTCTTGATATTTCTGTTACTGTGTTTGTCATTCTGCCTGTTTCCCTGTGCTCTGTGTGATTCTATGGGAAGGCAACAGAAAAAGGCAATTCAATATTTTTCAGAATAACTTAGAGTCATAAAATATTTTCAGAAAGGGAATCCCTGAGAGAAGTATTTAGCCTTAGTCTTTACTGGTGTTTTTGAACATCTGGCCACCCTACTTGATAAACACACTAGTAGAGTTGGGTTTTTTTTCTGCATTGCACAAACCCCAAACAAGCGCTTTAGTGAATAAGAGCCTATAGAGAAAGGTATTTAAAGGAGTATTGAGGAGTTAAACACATAAATCGCATGGACATATTTTCTGTGTAGTACACTCCAACCCAACACTCTGTTACTTAACATTGCTTCACTGCAGTTGGAATCAGTGTCAACTGCAGCAGTGTTTTAAAATAAATGGGCCATGTTGCAGTTCTTGTGTGTATGTGTGAACACGGAGGAAGAAGGTCATGATGGCTTCAAGTGCATATGCTACACACTGAATCCAATTGCCAAAATGCCATTTCCTTTTCTAGCTACACTGTAGCACCACCACCTTTTCTCTTTAGCATGGGATATGTCCCACATCCCTACTCTTGAAGGCTTTCTTCTAGAACTTCCCTCAAAAATATCACAGCAAGCAATTCTTCCCTTTCAAGCCTCTAATTTTGAATAATGGGAAAGATTAAACTTTTCCCTTCAGAAAGCACCCCAAACACAGTAAAAACTAATTTATGCTAGAATATAATCATATCATTTTTCTTGTATATTTTCTAGCTCTCAGGTGGGAATTCATTAGCCCTGAGGAAGGACAGAAAGATGTTCATGGTGCTTTATTTCCTTCTAGCTGGTTTGGAGCTTGTCAGGACTGGAGCTGGTGGTTGGGGCATGCAGCAAGAGCCTAGGGTCCTAGGCTTTTCACCACAGGCACTACTTAATGTAGGATTTGCTCTAGATTAATTCAGTGCAATTTAAATTGTAGGAAGCTTCAGCCCCCCTTTGAATATATGTGAGGGCTACTCTGTCCCTGTGGTAATAGGCAGGCTTCTCTGTGAAGATTCTGGTGAATGACAATGTATTCTACTGAAGGTGAGGACTCCTCTTCCCTTTAGTTCCAGCCTAGATACTTATCTCATTTTTCCTTAACAGCTCTAAACATTTCTGCTCCTTACCCTACATTGTCCTCAGCAGAAAGGCAGTATTTTTTTTCTAGGATAGGTTTGTCAGCTCATGAGGTCAGGCAATATGGAAGTAAGGAGAGGTGTTAGTAGCATATCTATCCCTTTTTTGACTGCCAATACTTTTCTTTATGTTTTCTTTAATGTGAGCCAACACTGCAGGTTAAAGGGAAATGCATCAAAGTGGATTAAGCTCCATTCAGTAGCTTTTCATTGCTACTTCTGTCTCTTCAACTCAAGTTAGATTCTGTTCACGAAATGAGTACAGCCATGGTGCACAATCTGTCTTGTAGGCAGCCTCTCTCCAAATCCACCTGTGAATCCCCTCTGTTGTCTTGGTCTCTCATGGTGTGTTATCCCACACCCCAAGCACTGATTAACAGTGAATTAATGGGGGACAGAAACCAGGAAAAAGGACTCAGAATGGTTATGCTCCATTGCATATCTTCACCTACCCACCCCTCAGATCCCAGTGCTGACTGTCCTGAAGGTAACATTCTGTGTCCAAAACTGCTGTGGAAGGGAAACCCAATATCATAAGCTTGGAGACAGTGTCCAGTGAAGCAATAATAGGAACTCAGGGCCTGTCTTGGATGGAAACCACTGTATTAAATCCTTCTTTGTCCCCTCTGATGTGGTGATATAAGATTTTTCCCTGTCTAATTATATACATTTCCTTCTCTTTCGCGTGCGCGCGCGCGTGTGTGTGTGTGTGTGTGTGTGTGTGTGCAGAATTATTTCCGGGATCACACCTCTCAGGATTATAATCCATTTTTAAAGAACACTTGGGATCATATGAAAGAGGGGAGAAAAGCACATCTACTGACTTTTCCAACCTCAAGGCACAGTTAGCTCTACCTATACTGTTCCTGACAGACGTTTTGCTGGATGAGTGAAAAATATCTCAGAAACCTCTCCTGGAAAAAATTCTTTGATTAGCCCAGTTGATCTATATCTGTTACTCCTCACTTCTATGCTCAGCGCAGAACTATGCTGCTTCTGTATTTTCTTCATTGCAATTTAAACCCAAGGTTTGCTGCCCTAGTAAATCTAGATGATGAGAAGTGTATTCCCATTTTCCTTCCTAGTGTTCATTTCTGAAACAAAAGTTTTCTAAGCAGGTGGGAGAGGGAAGAGTCCTGGATTCTGCTCCTTGCTCTGAAAGCAGCTGCTTTCATGAACTCTAGGGCAGGGCGTGGTCCTGGGCTCTAGCTGGGTCTGGGCTCACACCTTCTGCCTCTAGCATGCCTGCCAGCAAGCTTGTTGCAGCCTTCTTGCCTACAGCTTTAGCAAGCACTGAAACTGTGAAGTGAGAAACAAGCACACCACTATTTTCTATTATTTTCAGGATCAGTTTTCAGCTCTTGTATTTGTTTCTCAGCTGTGTGGCTCTTAAGTGCCCAGGATGGTCACCGTGGGGTCAGTAGATCATCAGAGGCATGTTTCACATCCAGGCATCACCCGCAGTTAACTGTAAAATCAGAGCAACTGCAAAATCAGAGACCAGGGGGCACAGACTAAATACAGTTATTAATGTCCAGTGACAAGGAAGAATGATACTTCTGAGCCAGTCAGAAACATTGGAAGTTAAAAGAAGTCTACTGGAGAAAGCTCAGTAGGCTCCAGGCATTCACAGGGTGACGTCTTTGTACTTCAGTAGAGCAAAGGCAGTAAATAGTTAATTGTGCTGTCTAGCAGTGGACATCTGACTGATGCTCTGAGTCACCTCTGAGTCTTCTCTGCACTATAAAAAGGATTTTACATTTCATTTGACATAGTCTGAATCTCACTAATCAAACGTGAATAGCTCTGCTCTGCCAGAGCCCTCTTTTAGATGATTAGGCTCTTTGTAGATCTAACTGCCAGAGCTGGTCCTACAGAAATAGCAGTAATAGTGAAAGCAGCAATAACAGAAATTCTTGTTGTTTGCTTGTTGTTGACTGCAGAATTAATATTTGTACTTCAAAATGGTTTCTTAGAATAAATTGCATAATAATTCATTGAGTAGTGATTGTTGTAGTTTATCAGACTTGCCGATGGCAACTACAAATTTACTCTGTTAGGCAAAAAGAAAACTGATTGGTTTAGAGGTCTTTATAGACTTACTGGAATGCTTCATCTCTAATGCATATTGCTCCCCAGCACAGCAAAGTATGTACAACATTACCTTTACAGCAGGATTTGAGGTGGCACAGATAGAATATCAGTATTTGGATTTGTTTACTGATAAACCATACTCTGTAATATGTGGCTTGAGAACATGCAATTCTTCCTTTTTTTTTAATTGCTTGCCACTGGTGCCCAAGAACTGGTGTCAATTAAATTGTAGATGAGGGAGCCTGCAATCATCCTGATATGCTTCAGCAGTTGTAATTTGGTTAAGGCTCAAATCAGTGTTCTGGTTCTTGACATTTCTTGAATGTGTTGAAAATCTAACTTGATTGTGAGAAGCAGTTGTCCTGTCTCTGGGAAGTAAACAAAAGCCTTCATTCAGGCTTGAATGATACTAGACTCAACTGAATTTTACTATCTTTTTGATTTCAGCTTTTATATTTTTTCTTATACATGTTTTGAAAATAATAATCTATTTTTTTCATTTTATCCATAATTAGATAGTGGATATGCCTTTTTTTTTTCTATTTTCAGCTATACCTGATAAACAGATAAAAAATAAAAATGTTAAACAACTGAGGATGAAGATACAAAGTTGAGTTCAGAGGGAAGAAACTGAATGTGAATAGAAAAATGTAGCAGATATTGATATCTTCCTACAAGATCGTCTGAGATGTTGAATTACATTCAAAGTACCCTTGTGAACACAAGATTTTACAAAGGCAATATATGTCTTTTTGCCCCTAATATTTGGTGTGTCTTCTCTTGTTTTCCTCCACTACAAACCAGCTATCACTGATTTAAGTGCTGATATAATGACTTGTTTCCTTGATCAACAGCTGTTCACAATTTGTTACTGCAGATTATTTCCTCTCTGAACTTCTATTGAGAGTCTAGAGTGCCTTAGACCTTTTTGCTTGGAATGATAAAAAAAATAACTTATCAACATGATTCATATTCATTTATATCTGAGACTGTACCATTCTAACACTGAAGAAAGAGGAGTGAAATCTGACAGTGATTTTTCTGAGTGTTAGATTTACAGGCTGTAAATGAAAAATTGTGGCAGGCACCATTACTGAAAGCCTATTAGAAAATGTGACAGAAGGAATATTTTTAGCCATGATAATCATACTATATTTAAAAACAGTGAACAAGAATAACATCAGGGATAGCAGTCAAACTTTCATGCAATTATTTTTCACTTTGCAGATAAATTTCCTTATGGGTTAATGAAAATCAAAGCAAAGCGCAAGTGATAGAGAAACAATAAAGAGTATCTCACAAAGCTGTTGGATTTCTAAGCTGTTGGATGCTAAGCAATTTATTCATGTCACACAAACCTTTCTTAGAGGAAAACAAATGAAAAATATAAACTATAATGTCGTGAGGCCAGATGCTGGACCAGATAAATATTCTTTGTTCTTTCCAGTCATCACAAAAGGTGACTGTATGTGCACTCAAGATAAAACCTGAGTAGAAAAATTCTCTTACCTTTATGCTGCTTACTCTGCTTCCCTTTTTCCCTTCTTTTTTTATTTTAATTATGCTAGAGGACAGCTAACCTGGGAATAAGTGCAATTGATGTACATCCTGATTCTACTTGATAGTCCAGAAACAAAAAAATGCAGCTGTTTCAGGAGGATAGCTTGTTCAAAGATCAAAAGAACTGCTACTTTAAACTGAGCCCAGCTACAAAAGTAGAGAGAATCACAACCTATGGTGCGTGTGTGCAAAATCTCCTCTTATACCAGAAAATAATATTTCAGTTTTTTACTTTGTAAACTAAGAATATATGAAAGAAAGAAAAATCTTTTCTTGAAGATGATGAGGAATTACAAGGCCTCCAACAGAAGGCTCTTACAGAGTGCCCAGATGATTTATCATCTCATTGAGAAACTCTTTAATATAACACAGAAACTTCAGGTTTTTTTTGTTGTTTTGTTGTTGGGTTTTTTTTACACTGTGTGTGAAATGGGAGGGTTTTAATGTTATTTAAGTGAAATAACAGTGCTTTATTGGAAACTGGAAAGCAGATATAATTTTATATATCACTGAAAGGTGACATATTTACAAACTCATTAGCTACCTTTTGTTTCCTTGAAATAAGAGCAGGCATTGGGGACAGGAAAATTTCCCATATTATTTATCTGTGCTCCAAAAGACAGCCCTCTAAAAGAGTACAATTTTTCAAGACTCTATTTCTCATGGTTAGAAAAGTATTTTAAATCTGGGGAGGTAAAAACCACAAATGGCATCTTCTTGAGGCTGCTTTGCCAAGGGTCTTGTTTTATCAGCACATTAGGAAGAGTCTCTAACTTCTTTAAAGATTTAAATATCCAGGCCCTGTGCCCAGATATGCAGATACTAATGACCTACACCAGGTAATATGTCTCCATGTATGGGCTAGACAAAGTTGTCAAAAAACAAATGACTTTGACTTGAAATAAATTAATAGTAGCTTAGCACAAATTGCATGAGCCAAAATAAAATTAGTTTAGGAACTGTTTACTCCCATCAGATGTGTGCCTGGCATCCTTTGTACTCACAGGGATTTCAGTATAATTTTTCACGCTCTTTTTTCTTTTCCCTCCTAACTTACAGAAAAGCATCAACTCAAATGGATGGCACTTATTTTCTGGTCTGGTCTTGCAAGTGCCTTTCAGAGTAGATGCAACCCAGGAAGAACTTCCTGTATTGCAGGATGTGACAAGTTACAACATTCCAGTCAGCCCTATGGAGAGTTAGTAAACACTGGCAATACAAAAGCAAGTCAGGGCAAGTCAGACCAGAGTTTTTTTCAAAACCTGAATAAAACCTGGAAAACAATGCCAATGCACAGCTCACCACTGTGTGGTATATATCTCATTAAAAAGGAAACAGAGAAATAAAACACAATAAATTACCTGTGGTAAAGTGAAAATTGGCATCAGACAGAAATCACACCAGTGTGAATTCAGATTTTAAAAGAACAAAGCAAATTGGCTCATTTGGAACTGCAATTCTATGTATATCTCATCAGTGCATGAAAGGAACTCCGAACATCAAAAAAGGAAGTAGATGCGATCCTATTGGAATACTGCATGTAGGGCTTATTGTAAGACTCCCAGCATCCCCTGACACACTTCCATTCTCGTAATTCCAATTATTTACCTATCATTTAAGACTCTCCATAATTCATACTGTCATGTGTTGTAGCCTATTATGTCACTGTGATACAATGAAGATTTGATCAGTGACTGAACTGCTTTAACTCAATTAAATATACTTGACAAAATGTGTGATACTCTAAGTTTTACAGAGTTATTTTTAACTATGACAAGATGACACATGATTGTCTCTTGACTGCTAACCTAGATTGGATGATACCAGCTGATAGCAGAGGCTATCATGGACGACATGTGTACACAGCAGTAATCAAGAATGCATCATGCTATTAAGCTCCCACAATTGCTTTACTGCTGTTATAAATGTCAGTTCCAACCTACGATAACAAAATTTTCACAGCAGGGCTCCTACTCACACTTCTTTGGACATTGAGACTCATTTTTCTAGCAGCCTGAGTATTCTGAAATATCTAAACAGATGAGAGAGTCCGAGTTTCTTCCAAGTAAGTCCTACCCAACAGGTTTAGACACAAGATAAGATCTGTCTTGCAGTCCTGAAAAGTGCACAATTACATTGCTTCTATGGAAATTGCATGTAGGTGTTGCCTGTACAAGTCAATGAACATAAACACCTGGTTATTTGTTTTTTTGGCTTTTTGTTTTTTTTTTTTTTTAGTGGAGACTAGAATGTAAGTATCTTGTAACTCAAGTCTCAGTTCTGTCTTTTGCATGGACAAGACCATATTTTCCATATTTTATTCAACACAGAACTCAGGTGGCATATTTTCTAACTAGGTGTGTGATGGTTTGAAAATGGTACATCCAAAGGAGCTCCCAGTCCTGCAGTGTGAGGGCAAGTCTTGTAAGCCGCAGAGTCTTGTAAGACAGAAATCTTCACCATGATGTGAAGATGTGCACCCATTAACCCTCAGGTGGTGTCAGTGGGAACGGCCAGAGTATAGTAGTAAGAATAAGCCCATAATGCAGAAGTTTTAGTGCCAGCAAACCTAAGGAGAGATTAGCTGTGTGAACAATGCACGTCTTTGATAACTCTCTGGTATTTGATTACTGTGTTTTGATTTAGTTTACATTTTCAGATGTCTTTCCTAGTATCAGATACCATATCTGTTAATGGTAGAGATGAATGGGAGTGTAAACATCTTTGCTTAATTTTAAAGAATGTCTAATTTTCATCATATATATTTTCACATAAATAACATATTTTAGTCATGAGCTTTTTTCCTCAGCTTTCTTCATTCTTGCCTTTGCTACCTGTTCATACTTCAGAAGAAAATAGGAGAAGAGGAAATCTTTTTCTCTCTAGTAGGCTGTGAAAAAGCCTGTGAGAAATAGGTATCTCTGAAAAAAAAAGTGTATTGGGAATAAACGTAACTCTTTCTATCATCTTTATTTCCAAGATATTTAATTATAAAGCCTGTCTTTTCAACAGCAGAATAGCCTAGAAGAAGGCATGCTGCATTTCAGTTACCCATCTTTCAGACTGTGGTACCATACAAGTAAAACTAACATCACAGCCTTAAGCCTAAAAAAGACTGAAAGGATGGATTTAACACCACAAAAAGGGGTACATACTGGAAAGTTTTTGCATAACAATTTTAACTGCATAGTTATTCAGACCTTCCTCTAATAATTGGATAAACTAGAGTATTAGTATCATTGTAATTTGACTAGGAATATTTGTTGTGTTTTGATAGGATTGTTAAAACTTTAATTGGTGTCAATAAAGCCTTAGCTTCAAATATCAAGCATGCAATACTTTGAGTTTGACAACTGTGCAATTTCAAGTTTGCTATAACTGGGCTAAAGAAAAGGTTGTCTCACAGGCAGATAAATTCAGACAGAGCACAGCCTATAAACGAGGCTGCTCAGGGCATTTTCTGGGTATTTCTGGGTGGTTTCTGTTGTGTGAGGTAGATGTACTTTTTTGCTAAATTTCTTACATCTCTGGACTGATGACCAGTGTATTATTATAAAGGAGAATAAAAAGAGATGCAGGTACATTAACCTAACTTAAGCAACTTTAGTTGTTTTCTGTTCACCCTGCTAAAATAGTCCTTTGAGTTTCAATACAAACAAGAAATACTCTGCTGATGAAAAAAGAATTATTGTCATCTTCCAAATTCACAACAGATGCTGCAATACAACGGGACTCAGAGAGTCACAGAATCACTGAATGAGCGGAGTTAGAAGGATCTTAAAGGATCATCGAGTCCAACTCCTGCCCTTGAATAGGACCATCCCCAAAGTCACACCATGTGCTTGAAAGTATTGCCCAAATGCTTCTTGAACTCTGTCAGGCTTGGCGCTGTGACCACCTCCCTGGGGAGCCTGTTCCAGTGTCTAACTACCCTCCGGGTGAAGAACTTTCTCCTGATATCCAACCCAAAGCACCCCTGACACAACTTCAGGCCACTCCCTCTGGTCTTGTCACTGGTCATGTAGAAAAGAGATCAGTACCTGCCCATCCACTCCCACTCTCCCCACCCCCCCACCCCCAAAAAAGTGCCACAGAAAGGAATGAAAGAGTGATTTTAAGGACAATGGGTGCAATGTTCATTTTTTCATGTCTGGTGCATGTATTAGGAGTGCTGGAGCAGCGTAGCATGGCTGTCAAACTCTATCAGCCCATCCAGGAGAATTCATCCTTCAGTTGTGGGATGGCCAGCTGACCCTGTGCTCCATTGTTGCTGCAGCTACATTGGTGGCCAGGCTCTCCAGTCTGCTCTCAGTTACGGCTGGGAACAAGCTGGCTCTGGACTACATAACAGCTACACAGATACTTGTGCACATGGGATGACTTTACTCTCAAATGCATTTGATCAGTCATTTTTCTTTTCTGTGTTCAATGAACATTTTTCTTCCTGAGCAGATATTCTGACATGGCAAAAAGTCTCTACAAGGTTTACTGATGCCCAAGCTAAAATTTGATGTTGATATCTGCTCCAGCCACAGTTAAAGATAGCAGCTATCTCCCAGAGGATGTGCAGTGGCAGGGGACACTGGTGGAGGTTTGGCTGGAGATGATCATCAAAAAGTTTGGTTTGTTTGGACACATTAGTCTGTACCAATACACTGTTCTGTTAGTGAGGGTGGGAAAATGAATTTGGGAACAACTTAAGGTATGCGATATGTCATTCTGAATAATAAAAGTAAATGAAGCTTTTTGAAGGTGAGGTCGGTCGTGTAATCTTCTTGGCTGTGGGGCTCCCTCCACTGCCCTTATAGGCCATGTAAAGCTATGTGTGTCATCAGTCCCATGGCTGATAAACCCATTTCCAACCCAGCTGTAACGCTTGTCTGTTTAAATTCCTGCCTTGACACGGCACGGAGTGTATCTGAGCTAAAACAAAAGGGATTCATTCTGTACAGCTGACTCTGATGGTGTGAGCCCACAGTTCAGTAAGCAGTACCAGTGCAATGGGAAAGACTATCACAAAGAGGCTTACACTGTTTCAAAGCTACAAATGAAGAGAAATTGAGTTCACATGCTGCAGTGAAGCAAATCAAACCCCATAACGTTTGCATTAATTGCCAAAAGCAGATAGTGCCGGGGAAGCAGAATAGAGAATGGAAATGCAATAAATCTTTAAGCTTAAATCTGGAAATGAGCCCAGGTTTTGGGGAGTTAGAGTCTAGTTGAACTTACTTTTAAAAGTATAAATCTATCAGGAAAAAAAAAAATCAATCTGAGAAGTATATTTTAGATCTTTGGTTATTTTTCTTTGGCTTTTAGACAAATATTTATTGAAACTCTAAGAAAGAAATGGTCTTTTTTAGAACAACCAAATGCTCTCAGACCTTTCGTTATATCTAATATACTCATTGTATATTCTATTTAGGACAAAAATATACATAAACCATTAAATTTACAGTGATTTGGAACTATTCTAGGTTTTTACCAATGAAAAGAAGTGTTGGAATGGAATGTATGGGATCACTGTGCAGTGATGATGTAATAATTTCTTTTTCTGCAGAAGAAGCAGCATCAGAATTCCTGAGTTCATGACAATTCTGAGTCAGGTGAGGAAGCCCACAAACACAACCACAAGCCTAGAGGAGACACCCGTGACCAACAATTGTTTATCAGTACAATACAGGTAGCGCACTCCAGAATCAAGTGTATATTGGAGACCTGAGAGAAGTTCATGCTCTGGGAGGTAATCTTACAGCTCTGAAGTTGATGAAAGCTTGAATGTTTTCTCACATAAATGGGGAGAAGATTTGACTGCACACGTTAGGCAGCTGTTGTTTTATTCTGTTAAATTGGCAACAGGAGGAGAGTGAAGAGGAAATGACAAGATTTGGGTGATACTAACAACAAAGAGATAAAACAAAGAAAGAGAACTAAGAGCAATGGAAAGAAATTTTGCTCATTTCACTGCCAGTTGTTGATCTTTCCTTTTCCAGTTCTTTTTTCCTGAAATCTAGGGCTCACTTTATAATGTGTCCAGTAACGCCCTGCTGCCTACAGTTCATTAGGTGGATAGCTTTATTGGCCGTCCAGAAAAGCTGCTAAGAAAGGACTTCAGAGAGTTAAGAGTAATTATATCAATGAAGTCACAGCACGTAATTTTCAAGACATTCTAGTGCTGCTAAAATTCATTTATTTTGTACTCTAAAAATAATGTTTCTGTTGTTGAGTGGAAAGGCAAATGATTATGTTGCTTGCACTGAAGCATTTACTCATCATTTTTGCCCACAAGCCAACAAAGTAAGGAAAAAGCAGAAGCATAATATTAAAATGGAAGCATATATCTGCACTGAGAATCAATACAGGCATAAAAGCAAACGTTTCTAAAGGAGACGTAGAATATATTGAGTAAACTAGTTTTCTGCTGCTGTAGCTTGTCATTTTCACTACCAGATTTCAGATTTATTTTAATATAATAACATAAACATTTATGTTTTTATTGGTAAAGTTATACATCTGGGGGCAGGAAAAGAAAGTAATACCACTGATATTCATAATGGCATTCCATGAATTTTCATATCCTTATTCCAAGGAAATCCACATATTCTTTTCTCCTCTTTCACACACCCCATCTTTGGAAATGTTTATATAGATGAAACATTATTTGCTTGCCATACTTTCAAATAATTTCTGACATGAATCCATGCAAGTCTAATGGAAGGTTCAATTCAAACATATCAAGGCTTAAAATAAAGCAATTTTCTGACATATTTAGTCACTAGTTCTGATAGCTGTTGATCCCACCTAATTTACTTGGGTTCCTTTCTGCTAGCTCATGCATAGCTTTTTTAGCCTGAGAGAGACAGAATGGGGGAATAAAAAATATTGTCTGGGTGACAGCACACATAAACAGAGACTTGTCAAATGCTAGACCAGGTAAGATGTCCCTGGTGAGTCCACAGCACTCTAGTAAGGAGAAGCAGTTGTGCTGGTGTTTACACTGAGATACTGTTGGGATTTTCCTTTCCTGCCTTTTTCTGTGAAGCCATTTGACATATGGTTCTATGCTGTTCAATTACACATCTCTTTTCCACCTCAGGTAGGATTTTTCATTTATTTGTCATTTCCCATTCTTAGCTAGAATTACACTTTATTCCTCCTTCCACATAGTCTTGTGTTATTAATTTTTATCAGGGATTGGAAAAATTTAGTCTGGAGAAGAAGTTTAATCAACACAGATCCTGGCTTAGAATGAGTTCCCCATTTCAAATGGGCTGGGGGTTGGTTGCTGACATAGTTTTTCCCATGCACTGAAAATGTGTTTAAAACTATGCCATTTGATTAACTTGTTAAGTCTGAGAGTAGCTAGCAGATTCAATTATGGATTCAAATTATGCAACTAAATTGGTCTAATTTTTAAAAGTGATGAATGAAGTGCGTTAAAAAAAAGGGATAATAAAGGTCTAAAGAGGAATTGGCAAGGATTCTATTAATTAAAACTCAATGAACAAATGCACACCCTTGTGTGAATGGGAGCACAGCTATAAATACATTGATTTGCATCAAAAATCCAACTTGACATAATGTTTACATTACATTGGGTTTAATTTACTACCTATTTGAAATCCATTTAAATACATGTTAATGATGACAGGAGATATTAGAAATCTGCTCCTAATATTGCAACAAGCAATAACTCTATTAACTATATTAACTATATTAGGGTGAAGTGCCTTTCCTGGAAGACAGAAAGCTGCTTAAAAACATACTGAAAATCTGTACAAGACCTAATGTTGTCTGACAAGACATAAAGCTCTCTGACCCTAATTATGACTTTTGGTTGTGTCAGGAATAGCTCAGCAAGGCACAATTATAGAGTTGCTTTCTAAGAATCCTCAAGAGAGGATGGGTCACAGAGTTTCAAGTACTGCACGCATAGATCAGCTCTCAGAGGCATCCATGGCATCAGCAGTGTTTCCATGGGGGCCACGTCAGACCTTGCCACAGCCCAGGAACACAAGGACAGGAGGACACTTTAAGCTGCAGAATCACCTCATGGCCTCTGCTATAACTTTCTCTTCTTGGGATCAGGTCATATTTAGACCCACCTGTGTTGGTGAGGTTTTAATTCCACCTCCCTTTTTTCAAGGATGGAAAACACCTACTCCAAGACAATTGGTTGAAATAACCACCTGTTCCAATGTGGATTTTCCCACCTCCCTTGTAGGCATGACCTCAGTCTCTGGCAGGTCCTTTTCTGCACTGACAAAGAGCCCAAACACGTTGTCTTGCAGGCGAGCCATGGCTCAAACCTATATCTGCATTTTCAGTACATTTCTGTTGAAGAAGGAGGAGTATCTGAGACCTGAGTGGCCCTCTGGAGTATCCTTCTTTTGATCTTTCTCCAGTAACTTAAAGCTTTACACCATTGTTCAGCAAACTAGATCAGGACCTACATACTGGCCCTTTTCATCCAGTCCTCTTTTTTTTTTTTAATTTTTTATTTTTAACAGATGATCTTATTCTCATCAGCTGCTAAAAAGCTGGCACACTTTCCTGCAGCTGGTGAAGAGACGTACCTGCTCGCATGCCTGCAAAGCACAGAGCTAGCTCCTCAGGGACAACCTTTTTCTGATGGAATGCAGTGTGCATCTTCTGCAAACACTCAATTACATTTTCAAGATGAGAGATTTGAATTTCAAAGGTTCTCACAAGTAAATCTCCAACTGTTTAAATTTAAAGTATTTTCAGATTAAAAAAATCTTTTTAGTTTAAAGGACTTGTGGGAAATAAGAAAAAGTGAGATGATTCAAGTCCCTTGTGGGTGGAACTTAATTGTCAGCTCAGAATGAGGAGGTTATGATGCGATTGGTGAGGCGGGGCTGGAGACTGAGGGAGGCACACCCACTGACAAGGCAAAACAAATGGTTCTTGTCAAAATCATGGAGAGACAGCTTGTCTTGCATAGGTCAAACATTATCCTAACCAAATAATTCGCAGCTCATAGCACAACCTTTGACTGGTAAGACAGTCACATAACAAAGAGGACAGTTGGTAGCCGGTGAGTGGATGCTGCCTCCTGTCAAAAGAGTCCTTGATTCGCCCAGTTTGAAAGCAGCTTTCCCTACAGTCTTTCAGGCATCCCTGCTTCCTGCTTCAGAGACTCCATCTCTTGGAAATAGCCTGTCAGGTCCCATCTGTTTTTTTTGTGAAGCTGCCAGCCCCCTGAGAGAGGGTCCACCATTCCAATCTCCTGTCTGATGCTGGAAAACCAAAGGGGAATAACCTCTGCAATCTGCCAGAAATTGGTTTTTTGAAAGCAAGGACTCTGCTTCAGAGAGCTGCAATCTACCATACTTAGAGGAAAATTAGTTTTCTAAGTACAGTGCTTTCTTCTGTTGACTGCTTCAGCCCTCTGTGTCTGCCTGTGCTTCTTCTCCTCACTGTGTGGCTTGTGGGAGCTTAAATCTAAATTACTCATTAACAAGCAAAATCCAGTACACTGTATTTCTTATTCCAGCAGGTATTGTGAAGGGAAGGAAACAATGACAAAGTAACTTTCAGAAAACTCTTGCTATTTTAATGATAGTAAAACTGCCTGAGCACTAAGCAGGCTACAGCTGCTATAATTATTAGCTGTTAAATTTGTCAGTACCTCAAAAATGATTAGCAGGTGTCCTAGCTGATTCAACAAGCTCATTAATCATTGGAGGCTTTCCTTCAAATTGACTTATCAATCTTAATGTGCCTTCACCATTGCTTTACAGAGGGCAGTAGTATTACACTGAGTATTATAAACATAAACAAACTGACATTATGTACCCCAATGGACTTAGCATCTAAATAACAAGACAAGCATGCACAGTAAAGACAGCATGGAGCAAAAGCTGAGAAGAAATATTTGCCATGTGAACGAGACAGCAGAGAGTTTCAAAGCAGATTTTGGAACAGAGAGTAGTTTCTAAATGGAGTGGAATGGTTAGAAAACAAATGGAAGTTTTATGACAAGGAAAAAGATTAAAGTGGTCGTAGTCAGAATCCTTTATGTAAACTCGAATTTTTCAAAAGCTTTAAAATAAAACATAAGGTTTTAGGATGATTCAGCAAAGATGGTGAAAGGTGAAATAAAAACTGCACCATTTGGCATAAAGAACAAAGAAGACAAGAGAAAGGCTAAAGAAATAAAGTTTTGGAAGTGCAAAACTGAACCCTTTGAAATGATAGAAAGAAGACATACAATTAAATGAGCTCGAGCATCCCCAGTGAGCAAAGAGAAAAGGAGAAGTAGCCTAGTGTGCATGGAAAAATTTCAGAGGTGAGCAGAGGTGATTAAAGGGCACAGGATGGATGGATTTTCTTGCGGCTTTTAGTTCTTTTGCTTATTTTTGTTTCCTTTCTCCTGAAAAATTAAACAATTTGACACTTTCCTAAAGGATATCCCATCCTCAAGCAAAAATTATTTCTCACGTGTCATCAGTCAGACCAGAGTACAGGATTGACCCAGTGAATTCATCAGGGAACTGAGTTAACTTCCAGCTTATTCTGACACATTGTTCATTCGCAGTGTCAGAGATTGGGTTTTGAAGTGGATGGACACTTGATTTATTCTGATGTCTATATCAGGTCTGTAGAACAATGTCTTTGCTGATTTTCTACAACTTCTTATCCAGACAGCAGAGACTGGGTCTGAAGCTGAATGCACCCAAATGAGTGACCCAATGTATAAATCTTGACAATTTCTTTGCATGTTATACTAATGTTCTACAGCACATTGGCTAAAGATCTCCTCTGTATGGACTGCAGTGAGTTTTGCTTCATTCATTTCATACACACACACACACAGATGTGTACGCATGTTGTATAGGTGCAAATTCTTGCTTCCGCTGTTTGCTCTTCTCTGCACTGTCTCTACCTTGCTACAACAGAGCACCATTTTTGCAGGGGTCTTGCATATTAGTGTGTAAGTAGGAATAGATGTCAGCTTCAAGAATCCTAGCTCACCTCACACTACTTCCAAGCAGGGCTAAAGTTGCTGTCATGTCCTCTTTCTTTCTAAACAGTAGAGATGCGACTGAAACTTGATACTAAATTTTAGGGCAAAATACTGAAGTACTGTTCTAAAACTATGCCAGCTTCTGATAGATATTCCTAAACCTTAACATCTATTTGTACTCCAAATCCTGAGTACCCTTGCACTGTTGAAACTCTCCTACTTGATAGATCCCAGAGGGGGAGGGAAGATGTTACTGGTGCTGGCAAAATTTTGCTCAAGTTGCCTGGGCAGAAGAGGTATTTCTTCCTGAATGTCAATGCCAATGGAAAGCCTCCATCGCATGAAATTGGTGCAAAAGTTTGACAAAAAGTGAATTACTAAGACACGCATTGTTACTGAAAAAAGCAGAACAAACTCTGAAACACTGGGATAATTTGTGCACAGTTATTCAAAGGTATCAGCAAGTAGACACTATTTGTATGGAAAAGCAATTATAACAGGAAAAATGTGAGCCTGTAAATGTAGCACATATTGCTTTCCTATGCTTTTTGTATAATTGGTATCATTATGCTACATAATGACACCAATTACTTAAAAATTAAGCACACAATAATGCATACTTCATATTTATTATATTCAGATGGAGTTCCTATCTGCAGCACTTCAGGGCTAGACATCCTTTAATAAATTCTACATGTGCCTTCAGTATTTTCTCCAGGGTTGCATTTTTTAATGCTTACTCTTTTAGTGGGGAATCTCAGGCATAAAAAATTTAAAAGGTCAATTTTATGATAAAACACATGAGCCTGGATATTCTAAGTAGCACCCCAGACTACAGAAGCTAATTGCTTTTTGACAGAAGAGCTCTCTTAAGTGCTCATGCTGGAAACAGGTTCATGTGAAAAGCAGGATGTATCTCCACCCTGCTTCCAAGCCTGCTGGGATTTGTTGAGATGAGTGACGCTGTGAAAAATAGAAATCACCTGGAGCCTCTTAATATTATAATCAAGTGAAAGCACAATTACTGCTGTCTTAATCCATCTGTCTGTATGCATCCGCTCCACTTCCAATCACCTGCTTTAGTCACAGGTGTATTATTATTGAAATGGCATTAGAAAATCCAAGCCATACATGTTTTGAATTGCTGAATGCTCCTCCATGTCAGTCTGTCTGTCTCTTTAGCTTTAGTGCTGCCATTTGTCAAGAGGGAGAGCAAACAAAGGCCCCAGATTGCATGAAGTAAAGCCAAAGTACCTTTGTGTGTGGAGGCTGGCTGAATGATGCCCAAATTTAGGTTACCATGTTGCAATTTTGACAAGTGCCATTTATGTTAAATGAAGGGAAAAAAAAATCAAACAAATGTACTGAATTCTAACAACTCATGAAAAGCTCAGTACTGCTCAATAGATGCATTGTCACGTATCTGGAACACTAAGGTAGCTTTGGTAAACAAACATAAATTTGTAGAATATGATGGCATTTCTGCAAAAACAATCTGACATGATAACCAACTTGGTTTTTTATTTCACCCTGAATGATGTTTGATAGTGTAAGTGATCAAAGAGACTGACAAGAATTCTACATCATAAATCAAATTATTACAACAACAACAGCATCAACAATCAAGCAAACACAACTGCAACAAACAACACAAGCAGTAACTTTTAATTCAGAATAAGAAAATTCTAACTGAACTAAGGATATATTTTCAAATTTCAGTAGGCAAGCTATAGGGAGGAATGTTGCGTAGTTTAACAATTCAGATGTTCTCCACTTCCAGCTAATAGTTTTTTTCATGTGAGACTTAAATCTCTCAGACATTCTTCTGAAAAAGCTGAATATTACTCACCATGTGAGTCTCTTATTTGCTAAATGTTTTGTATAGAAAAATACTAGATCCTCGGATTCATATAAAAAATTCATCTATAATCAAAGAGACAATTCATCTATAATCAAGAGAAGGCATTTTGAAGATTATCAGAAGAATGGATTTTGAAGGTAATTGTAGCTATTGGAACAGGATGGCAGGTTCCTGTACACCCCCTTAAAATATTAAAAATAAAATTTTAGAAAGAGCTAGCTACCCACAAGTGATGATAAACACATTTTTGTGTTTATGTGGATAAACCACAGTTAATCTGTAATCTCTCAGCGGTTTAAAATTTCTTGTTCTTCTCCAGTTGGCAGTCTGTTTGGGAGAGAAAAAGCCTTCTAACAGTCTTTCAGAAGAATGTTACTTTTTAATTACAGTGAAGTTTTGTTTGAACACCTCGGGTTAGAGGAAGAATTATAAACCTCCTGAATGGTCTATGCAGCTGCGTATGCTGACTCAAAATGCCACCAAATCCCTCCATGAGGCAGCTAATGGCCTTAATGCTTTTCACACTCTCTCCAAAATTCTTCCTGAGACTTGTTCAAAGCTCCGTGCACTGAGTCAGGCTCTCTAAGGAGCTATGGATCAAATGGAGCCTGTTGCTCCTAGTGTGTTAGAGCTGAGGAAGACACCTTTGCAAAGTTCAGCTCCAAGTTCAGACTTGTTCTGAGATCAAACTCCCCAGATCAAGCCTTGCTCAAGAGCATGGTGCTTGTTCAGTCCACTAAAGACAGCTGTCATCTGTGGCTGCCCTTGTCTAGAAATCCCTTGTCTGGAAATAGGTGGGATTGATTTTGTGTTTCTGGAAGTTCATGAATTCTTGTTAGTTATGGATCTCACCACCCAAGGCAATTCCCAGTAAGTGCACAAAAGGATAATACCTTTTGATTTGGTTTACATACAATTACATGACCAGGAACCAAACCAAACCAAACCAAACCAAAACCAAAACAACAACCAAAAAAACCCCAAAAAACCCCAAACACACCAAATTTTTTTTCTTTTACGGATTCCTTTTGACTGTTTTAATTAAAATAAATCAGAATGTTTAAGGAAGCTAAATGGCTACACAAAATCAGTATTTCAGGATGGAAAATACAATGTACTGTGGAGGGATTTGGTTCATCCCCATATTTAAAATTCATAGTATTAAATGACCATTACTTCTGCTAATTTTTAGAATCTTCATAGTGAAACTCTCACAGCAGTATTATTTTCAAAATCAAAAAGAGACTGGAAATGCAGCATATATTGCTTACTTATGTCTCAGATATAACCAGTATAATAATTTTTAATGTGACTAACCTCTTCCACTCAATCAGAGCTTCATAACTCATGTGCAGAAGACACTTGGAAATATCTGATACTTTAAAAATGATAATTTGTTTCATTCATGTAATTCACATTTCTGTAAAATTTGCTGCGTCATTATATTCTGATGGTTGCAGTAGGAAGCAATAATCATGGCAAAAAAGAGCTAACAGCCCGGGGAAAAATCCTTTTCTTGTGATTTTAGAATGATCTTTACAAAACACAAAACCACTGAAACCTAAAATAAAGATTCAGACAGAGTACAAAACAATGATTTAGCAGATTAACGTTTTTGAAGATGAGATCAATTCATGCAGTTTGTAACAGAAAATGTTTGCAAAAGTCCTCCGCAATCTTTGAAATGTATCTGGGCTGTGTATTTTGTACCATTGCTACCTAGCCACAGCAATTTTTCTGCAGGCATCTCTAATGGAGAATCAGGAGGCTGCCATCTGAAAATGAGGCAAGCACCACCAGCTGATACAGCAAATGCCAAGTGGCTATTTAGCAGTGCCAGCTCATGATACACTCACAGAAAAACTACCTGCCCCCCTTCTCTCTTTTGTACCTAAATCTTCAGGAAACTAAATCACTTCCTAAAAGCAGGGATGGAGAAAGCAGTCTATTATTCCCTGGCAGACCACAAAGGATTGCCCATATTGACAATCTGTTTTGTGTAGGCAGGCTGCAGAGGCAATAAATCCTATTAACCTGTTCAAAGTCAAATGAAGACGTTTAGAAAACACTGCTACTACATGCAGTGGTGAAAGAAGAGCATATCAAAGAAAGGTTAAATGGATGCACCAGTATTAGATTATGCAGTTACAACTGTAAAATTCCCCCAAATCTTTCTATCATTTGCTCTTGCCCTTCAGGATATTAATTATATCCCTGTCAAGCTAACTAGCTGACCATTCAAACGTTATCTTCTGTTCTGTCAATGATAATTTTCAAGATAAAAAAATCAATTTCAAGCCAACAGGACTTCTGTGGAAAATAGTTACGTTAGACTATGGTTTTGCTAAAGCACACTTCCTATGTCCAAAACATATAGCATTTTTTGTGTACAGACCATTCTGGAGATTTACTGTAATTATACCATGATATGCTTATTGTTATGGATTCAGCAGCCTTTCTGCCTCTATACCTGTTTTGTCTGCTAGCAGCTGCTAGCTTCAAGCTGTTGCCTGCTTCCAGTGGCAGAAACTGAATGAAGGAGTGCTTTCCAGGGAAGACATGTTTTGAAACAGACATACTGACAATAAACCAGTTCACTAGGGAGGCATAACATTGACTGGATAAAAGTTGAGTAATCATTCTATGATAATTTACTGAAACTGGGTGCAATTTGCTTTAAAATAGAAATTCCCTCTGCTGCTGATGTTGGACTTGGAGGACTTTTACTGATAAAAGCGTGGCATTTGCTTTTATGAAGCAGCTGATCTTTGGAGATTCATCAAACCTCATTATTTTTTCTTATGCATAAGTGACTGTTAATACTTATTCACCGAATGAGAGGAATGGGAATAATGGAGTTGTCTAAAGCAGGGCTTGACAGGGCTTCTCCCTCTCCAGCTCCCCCTGCTCATTGTGACTGAATACACTGAATTGAATTACTAAGGCAAGCCTTGATTATCTCTTTGTAAAAGGGTGAGTGCTTCAGGTAAGGCTGCCCACCACTGCCTTGATTTCTGTGCCTGGTTTTAATTGCGAGTCAGATGTGTGCAGTCAGTCCAGCTCCTCCTGGAGCTGCTCTTCCGTGGGAGTGGAGAGGAGAAGCTGAGAATCCAGCCCCTTGTCAGTAGCCACTTCCCAGATCACTCCCAGAAAACAGGGCAATCTGAACAACAGTTTACCTAAATGGGAGGCTGGGAATCACATCCTAGTCCCAGATTTATTTTCCCTAATTTTTAGGAAAAGAGTATGTAGAAGAGGAAACAGTTAACTAATTAGGTGCAAAACAATAGTGCAAAAATGTCGGAGATTTCTCTGTCATGTTCTTGTTACAAACTTCTTGCTGGAAATGGCAGATATTAATATTTTATTGACTTGAACCTCTGGAGTAGATTCCAGATGTCACTACTTGATCATTGTGAACATATAAGGAAAAATAAATTCTGTCATGGTAATGTTGAATTCCCATCTTATGAACACAATTGTTGCCAGAAGACAAATGCTCCTGTGGCTTTTGTAGATGCTTTTTTTCCCTCTGGTTGTGATTATGCACACACGACCGATCAGCTTGCAGAAAACATGGACATACAGAAATAAAATAAAGCAGGGGAAAAGTCACAACATTTCATTATTGAATTGTATACATTAAGAAATAGTTATTTCCTTTACTTTGCTAAGGCCGGAATAGAGGGTGACAAAACTCAAAGGTAGAGTAAAAAGAATGCTGTCTGCTGATAAAAGAACCTGCTCTAATGGTTTCGAAAACATAAATCACTCTATGCCAGTCACTTTCAAACAGTTGGGCACTGCAAAACTGATGTCTCAATAATGCTGCAAATTAGTTGAAAGGTGCTGCTCAGGGGCACACTTTGAAAGCCCCCCAAACACATCAGAGGTGCATGTATGTGCTCTCTACCAGCCCAACCAATGCTGAAGATAACATCTATTAAAGAAGTGGTGAAAATTGGCTGATGTCTACTGAGAATGTGAGCAAAGAAGAGATACCATCTGATTTCAAGGGAAAGTAATTTTCTTCAGCTGGATGAAACAATGACTTTTTCACTAATGAATATTACCTGTCACTTAAAATCTAGGCTTCAGGTGGAAATTTTAGAAAATTTGCAACAGAAAGACTCCATTTTCAATCTCAGACCCCATTTTCCTTAGAACTGCAGCTCTGCAGAAGGCAGAGAGCCAAGAATCCTTAGGGCATGTCTACAGAAGATCTCTATTGCATGCATTGTTCCGTATGCTACATAAGCGCTAAAAAATGAAGACATATGATAAACTTTCCTCTCCCAGTATTAGGATTCCAATTCATGTTCCCTTCCCGAACTCCAAGGTCAGAGTCCACAGCATGACTCAAACACTAGCTTGAGATCTAGATAGCATTGGTATTGCTAAATGTCCAGGGAACATGGTCTCTAAGTGTGCAATTGCCACGACATTGTGAACGTACAGAAGTGTATATAGACATAATATCAACTGAAATAACCTATATACTGTCTTCTGGCCTAGAGGCCAAAGGGTATAGCACAGCTTATGCTCACACAAATAAGCTCTTTTTCTGCCTCAGAGCAAGATGAGCTGATCCAAACTGGCTATCAGAGATGCTCCCTGGTTTGTGCTACCTCTGTACCCATGGCCCAGCAGAGTCTGGGACAGTGATACTGGTCTGGGCTGAGTGCATGACAGAGACTGTAGCGAAAGTCAAACTTTATGAATAATCATGCTGCAGTTTTTAGGATGTGTCCTGTCCAAGTATAAATGTACTATTAAAATCTAGAGCCCAAGCAGCCAGCCAGAAAATCTACCAGAAAACCAGGTACTATGTTAAAGACCACTTGCCCGCACTTTAAATGAAGATCATGACTTCTTTTTCAAAAGAATCATGTTCATTGAGAAAAATCCCAATGTCCTAGGTTACAATGTAAAAATGTGTGTTCTATCTCCATCTTCATTAACTGTTGAAACCAGGAGGGGCAGTGTTTTTCTTTGCCTCCTCCCCCGGACTATCTCCTGTTAATGGGCCATCAATGCCTTGCCCCATGAGTCATAGATAACTCCCTCTGGGAGCCATTCCTGTTTAATGGGCCATCAAGGACCCACCACATGACTCATAGAATGACATCAGCCCATTGTGAGATGCTCCACCCAGGCGGAGGAGCCAAGCATTCCCACCTGGATATAACGCGGGGATTGGGACAGAGCAAGCAGCCCTCACCCATTGGTTTCCAGAGTACAAGAGATACCAGACCTTTCTACAGGATCACTACTTCAGCAAGACCACCTCATCTGGACTGCTACCACTACCCTAACTAGCAGGGTATCAGCTTGTATTCTGACTCTGTCAGTGTTTTTGTTTCTTTTGTGTTACTTGCATGTATTTTACTTTTTCCTCCTAAATTGTATTTCTGACTTGGAGTCTCACTGGTTTTGCTTTCAAACCAGCACACCCAATCAGCTCTGATTGTGAGATTGCAAAAGAAACTTACCAAAAATATTGCGAGCAGTTTTCTGACCCCTTTACCTTCGCCTGACTCAGACACTTATTCCAAGGGTTCTAGGGTACACACTTGCATGAAAGCAAGGTACTTTTAATTTTTTTCTGGAAGGCAAAAGCCTTGTTATGCTGTCTGTGCTAGAAAATGGGAAAAAAAAAATCTGCAGAATTCATAATGCCATATAATTGTTTTTATCGTGCACACACTAAAAATCAGGAACATCTAAATACTTCCTAGATTTTTATTTTCCTTAGACATAATTATTATTTTTACTGGGGTAGTTAGCTTTACCAGAAGCACCCAAGTTGTATTATAGAATTTCAGGGATTTGTCACTGCTCAGTGCCTTCAATACAGATTCAGACTTCAATACAGATTCAATACAGTTACAGCTGCTGACACTGTTTATCTTTGGTAAATTTTACAGACCAGATTTTCAGAACAATGGTTTTATGACCAGAACAGTCGTTACTAAAGCTGCAAATCAGTTCATTCTATGTTTTCATATTATGCGCTCAGCTCATCTTCTGCTCAGGAAGCTGTGCTAACAGCACACAAAAATGAAACATGAAGCATACTACCTGAAGTATACCATGCAAGTTTCACCAGAAATTTGAGAAATAATCATAGTTCTGGCCTTTTCTTGTATATTTGGTGGTTTTTTTATTTTTCTTTCTTAAATTTTTTTAAAATATATTTATCTCTATAATGAAGTGAGGAAGTTGACTATACATTTTATGACTTGCTATATTATATTCAGGAAAAAAAAATCACTTTAACTCATGAACTGAATTCTTGTACTTCCAGAACTAGAGGGACTTTTTTGGGATATGAAGCAAAATGGCAAATATCGCTTTTGTATAAAGCACAACAAGGCAGTAATGTAATATCAGCAGGAGTACCAAACATGGTGACGCTGAGGTATAGCTGTACTGTGGATGAGGTTTTCAATATTTCCAAGGAGAAGTCCTCATTTTTATTGTACCTTCAGAATCAGCTCAGCAATGGAGTTGGTGAACCTGGCACTTGACTATGAGTTTTCAGTATGAAGAGGTATTGCTTTTTGTTTAACTACATGTTGTAAAGGAATACTTACGATTACAGAAGCTTGTGCTACTTACTATTATTGCTGTTCTTCCCGGTACTATTCTTATACCTCAAACAAGTGTAATAAACTTTTTCTACCTTGTAAATTCCTTTGTATAGAGAGAAAATCAAATGGACTAGGCTTTTTATGCAGAATCTTTTCAAAGGGAGAGGCTCACCAAAACTGGGTAAATAGGCCCCATCCCAAGCCATCTGACCTGTGTATAGCTGGAACATGTTCACATGCAGCTCTGATGCTATAACAGTGAAATAAAAACAGGACTATGGCAATACCAAAACTGAGGAATAATTTAAATGCCAGCTGTGGGAGGAAGCAAGTCAGCAAGCAAGCATCACCAGTCAGCACAGCACCACCCACTTCACATAGCCCCAGGACAGCCATGAGGCACTGAGCCTGGGGATTCATAATCTCATTGCTCTATCATATCACTACAGGGTTAGCCCGAATCAGAGTCCCTTGTGTGAACGGATACATATGAGATGGTCAAAACAAATTCTCAGGAAAATTCCCCTTAGGCCTCAAAGTAATGAGTCCAATGTTCACCTCTTTGTTTTCATATTTCCAACCCCACTCAGAGAAAAATCACATACGCTATTTGCCTTTGCTAGTGCAAGAACATCTGTGAGAAGCAGAACTGCTTCATCCAGTCTAAGCTCATGCTGGTGCTCTTATCTTCCTCTCCGTCAGGGAAATAAACCTTTCAAAGAAAAGGGGGGAGGCCTTGGTCAGGTAAGACTGTTTGAAGATGACTTCTCTCTTCTGAGTTGGAGAAAACTTGTTTTCAGACAATTATATAGCTTAGCTTTATACAAACACAGCTCATTAAGAAGGGAAGTTTTTAGGGAAATGAATGAGCACAATTCTACTGACAAAGCTCCCTACTCATTATGAAAAACGTTTATGCTTTGATGTGTAAACTTTAGTTTTCTGCAAGAAGTAGTGAAGAAATGGAGGTAAAATTTGATAGAAGCAATAACAGATAATACATACAGACATAAAAAAATCTCTTATAGCAATCCTTCAAAATACTAATGACATATGTTTAAGCATTATTGTCAAACAGAGAAACAGCAATATACTGAGCTCTGTGACAATTTCCAAGATACCTGAACATGATGCCTGTCTGCTAACATGGCAATGCAGTGTTATTAACACTCTGCAATGATCCATACCCTCTTCACATTGTGCTGATTTTGCCCAGTCCCACTGTGATAAGACTTTTGAAAGTATGAATCTATATCATTAAGAATCAATTTTCTTTCAACCCTTGTATTTGCCTTAATTAAGTAATGTTATTTTTCTCCTCTAGGTTCAAAGAGTCAAAACTTAATTACATGAACTCTCTTCTTTCTCACATATAAATATTCTCACCACTCTAAAAGCACAGGAAGAGACAGCTGACGTGCAGGGTTTGTATATGAGTATAAGCATGTAGAAGGGGTGGAGGCGGCTGTCAGAAGGGAGGTGCAGGAACAAAATTAGCAGGGACAAATCTAAGAGTGGGCTTTTATGTGCAAGATATGCTTCCTGCACAGGTGAAGACTTTTATATTGGGTGAAAAGGACTGGAAAATTAAGAACACAGCATTAGGTTTACTGCTGCACTTGATGTTTTGCAAGAACTTTGCTGCATTTTGTTTTTTCCCAGTATATCACACTGTATGTATTTTGAGCACAGGAATGAAATATGCTGGTTTATTAGCAGAGACCAAGGGCTACATCAATAGGTGAATCTTCCTAAAAGATGAATATTATCCATCTGAGCACAGTGAAGGCCATTACCACAGTACAAGTTCTTAGATTGTTCCTTTGCACCTCTGTAAAATGGACTTGCCTGCTTAATTTTAGCATTTCAACTTGGACTAGCTGGGGCCAACCTCTGTGTTGTTTGATTCCACTCATGAATATTTTGGGACACACACAAACACCCTTTTGCTGTTTACCTCATTCCTAATGACATTATTAGTTAGGCAGCTTTTATTTTCCATGTATTCCTGTGACTGCTTCCCTCATCTTCCCTGCCTTTGCTGTTTTGCCTCTCCTCCTATTATGCATGCTGATATATCTGCTGCCTGATTCTTTAACTCTTGCTCTATCATTTGCTGGTGTAATCTGGATGAATTTCTGCCCTTTGCTCAGGTCTGTGCTGGTTTGAAAGCAAAACCAGTGAGACTCCAAGTCAGAAATATAATTTAATAGGAAAAAGTAAAATACATGTAAGCAATACAAAGAAAACAAAAACCACTGACAGAGTCAGAATACAACCTGATATCTTGTTAGTTAGGGTTGTGGCAGAAGTCCAGATGAGGTGGTCTTGCTGAAATAGTGATCTTGTAGACAGGTCTGGTATCTCTTGTCCTCTGGAAACCAGTGGGTCAAGGCTATTTGTTCTGTCCCAATCCCCGCGTTATATCCAGGTGGGAATGCTTGGCTCCTCCCCCTGGGTGGAGCATCTCACAATGGGATTATGTAATTCTATGAGTCATGTGGTGGATCCTCACAATGGGCTGATGTTATTGTATGAGTCATGGGGTGGGTCCTCACAATGGCCCATTAAACACAAATGGCTCCCGGAGGGAGTTATCTATGACTCATGGGGCAAGGTGTTAATGGCTCATTAACAGGAGATAGTCCAGGGGAGGAGGCAAAGAAAAACATTGCCCCTTCTTTGTTTCAACAGTTAATGAAGATGGAGATAGAATACAGACCCTCTGGCACATTTTTACATTGTAACCTAGGACAAGGTCTTATCAATATCTTCCCAAGTAAAAAATAAAATTAAAACCACAAGGAGAAAAAAAAGACATAAAATGTACTTCGTTGAAGAAGGCTTGTTTTCCCTTCCTGCTTTAAATGCAGGAGCTTTACAAGCTCTCTGTTTAACCTTTGGTGTCCTGCTGATACCCTCTTGATCTCTCTGTGAGTGTCAGCTTCTGAGGAGCATCCTGCCTCTCTTTCTGTACCACATCTTCTCCTTGCTCCTGAAAATACCCACTGCTGAGATTATTTTCCACCTCTTGCTTTAAAATCTCCATTTCTTCTCCTTAGTTTCTTTCCAGTAAAATTCAACTACTTAATTCTCTTTCAAGACTCTCTGTGGCCTGTCTCACCTGGCTTGTGCCCTCCTGTCAGTATGAGTGTGCACTGCTGATGAGACACCACCTTCTTGTCAGCTACCTCCTAAATTTCAAACTTTTGCACACTTCTGTCTTTTCCTGCTTTTCAGGATAATTTTTCAGAAGATAAACTTTATCAGAAGTTTACTTACTCTGAATCATATGACTTTTTAGTCATACAGGAAAGCTGACAATGGTCAAACAGGAGGTCCCATGAAACTTCAAACTAGTATTACATCTCTGTCTTCCTGTCTTTTCCTCCTTTCCTTTCCATATGGACTGGCTGGCTTGTTTTATACTTTGAAGGTTAGTTTTTTTGGATGGGAACCACTGATTTGTTTGGTTTTTTTTTCCCAATCATATTTCCTCAGGAATGTTGAGTGCCTTTAAGTGTTAGACTCTGAGTAACATATTTGAGCATGGATGTCTAAAACACAGGTAGACAGTTCGGTAAATATATTCTTGTAAAAGTACACTTTTACTGAGTACTCCTATCTCTCCAACAGGGCATGAGAGTTATTTAATGCCACCTGTGCTATGCTATCATTAAAGATCTTAAGACTATCGTGTTCTAATTATGAATCCTTAAGAGAAGCAGAGAACATTAGTGCTATTCTATTGTTCTAAGTGCTTAAATACATACAAATACTACCTTTCCATAATATTGGACTACCTGCAATGTTTGATGGAACTATCCTGGCAGCATCTTTCTGAAATATTTAAGAACCACTGTTTGTATAGTACAGACAATAATGGGCATGAGTTAAGCACCTTGCCAGAGGTATTATGGTAAGTCTGCAACAGAGCAAAGATTTTCATGCTGGCGTCCTAACTTTGTAGCTGTACTATTGCATCTTAATAACATGGTTATGTTTCATGGTGTTTTAAATCAATCTGACAGCATCAGGGCTTGAAAGGTATTGTGCATGATGCAGACTTTGCAGAAATCCAGACTTTGCATTTACCATAAATACTATGAATGTGTAATTACATATTACAAATTTTGAAGCATGAAATAATAATTTTAATGATTGCATGAAGCATATACTCAAGTACAAATACAGGAAGGAACAAAAAGAAATTAAGACTAATATACAGGACATAAAAGTCAGTGGACAGGATCACTTTAAAAATGGTCAATACTTTTATGTAACAGTTTACTTATGGTTTTATTTATTTGGTATGTAAATTACCATCAATAATGCAGATGCAGTACATAAGAAATGCTTTTCCTCCACTTGTTTTACTGGAATAATATTACACAGTGCATCTTTTCGAGGGCTATATAACTAAAACCCAAACTGGCTAAGGTGATGCCTTCACATTAGTCTTATTCCCATAGCTCAGGCACTTAGCTCCACTAAAATCAATAGATTTTTGAGTGTGTACGAGAAGTAAAAGACAAGCATACTAAATACTTTTAATCCTGTGTTGGCAAATAGATATGTAATTCTGTTACACTTATCTCCAAGGGTGCTCTCTAATTTGCATATTTTCAGAGTTCTGATCTACAAATGGGTTTTAATTTGTTGACTTTTGCAAGAACAAACTTGTGGGAGTGAGGGCAGGTCATGCATAATCAAAGAATAAAACAAAGACAGAAGAAAGATGCAGAAAATTTGAGCTCAATTTCTGTATGAACTGCAATTAACATTGTAATTTCCTTGTACCACACAAAGACCTTACTGTACTGGGTGTCCCCCATATATAGGGGCCTTTTGAAAGATTCAAGAGATCTCTATCTATGCAAATGGTACAGAGTCTTATGAAATCAGTAGGAAAATTTTAGGCATGTTTTTGTCTTTCTTCTGCGCTTCGAAAGAGGCACAGAGAGATGAAATGACTTTCAAAAGAGCATTGTGATAGATCTGGAAGCAGAACCCTCTGACCTGAGCTGCAGCTCAGGGCCTGAGCAGAAAAGCTTTTCACCTTCTCTTATAAGACAAGAGTTCAACGCACTGTGGAAACGAAGAAAATTGTACATAGGCTCTGTAGTAGAATTAGACATTGGTATGTGTGAGAGCTTGAGAAACTGCCGACTTATAACTCTTTCAGCTGTATGACAAAAGGCTGGGATGCAAATGCTATTTATATACAGAGCCAAAAACTATCTTAAGCCCTCACACTACACACCAAGATTAATGATGGTGTATAACCTGCACTGTGTCCCTCCCAAGCATCCCCCCCCCCATGGTGAAGTGGCAGCTATATCTCCTATTGTTTAGAGGTAGGAACTCTCAGTCAGCCTCCACTCTGCAAATGCTATACAGAATGCAACTCAAATAGCTGCAAATCAAATCCCCATTAGTACCACTGACCTCATTCTTTACCTGGAATAATTCTCTCCAGAGATCAGCCATTTAAGTATATCTGTCCTTGATAACCCAGTAGGCCTGAAAATGAAATAGCTTCTCTAATGCAAGCAACAAGAATCAATAACCTTTAAACACACAAGGACACTTTATTGTCTGAAGCGTATGGGAATATGAGTCGTGCCATCACTAGACCAGTTCATTTTGGTAATAGACATAAGGACAGGCAGAGCTGTGGTCCTTGCAGAGCATATTGAATGGGCCAGATGCTCAAGACTTGGGAGCTCTGTAAAGGAAACTTCCCTGGGAGAGAAGTGTCTGCTGGAGAGTATGTGAGCACAGGCTACATTAAAGGTTAGTGCTGTCCAACAAAAATATTGAATAAGTTGTGGCCAAAATGATGCATTTTTTCTGCATCTATCAGGAAACCGTTAAGTAGCTGTTGCTGTCAAAGTGTGATGAAGCTAAGATCTCACCTTTGCATATTCAGGTATGGTATTAATCAAGAACTGGGGAGGGCAGGAAATGAGGGAGTTGTTCCATGAAAATACAGAATCACAGATTCACAGAATTGTTAGAGTAGGAAGGGACCTCTGGAAATAATCTACTTCAACTCCACTAACAGTGCAATTCCATAGAAATTCCACTGATTGACACAAGGAAAAGAAAAGGGGGGAGGTATATATTTGAAGGGGGTCTTAGGTACTAGGTGATTCAGAGTCTGGTACCTCTCAAGTAACTCAGCCAGTAGGGAAAGAGAGAGAGAAATGTGGCCAGGAAATTAAAATAAAAAGGAGGCTGAGTCCTCTAACAATTTGAGACACCCCACAGGAAATGCCCATGACCTCTCCCTTTATTTAAAAAAAGTAACAGGACTCCTCTGTCTCCTTTTTGGACATAAACCACTGATATTTGTGGATTAATTTTCCTAACACAAACAGTATCCAGTCCTCTTACTTTGTGTTATATGCCATTGAGCTTTACCAGTTAATTCCTCTGTTTCCCATGTAATCATCTTTAGTATAGGAGTGAGCATTAACATTTCTATTAGAAAATATAATGAAAATGAGAAATGTGAAAGTGATGTAAACAGTTGTCAAGCACAAGGTTTGGAAAATTGGCCCATACTTATGCTGTGCAGCTCTTTGCCTGTGATAGTCACATTTAGAGTAACATTAATGGAAATATAACACAGACGTAGTTCGCTACAGCTAGCAGATTACTAACGGCTTGTTATTTTGAACCATTACTCTGACTGTAAAAGAGTGAGCTTATCCAAAAACACAACTCGATTTAAACACAGACACACAAAAAGCCGTATTGAATCAGGAACAGAATTGAGCATGAACTACATAAACCCTGAGTTTCTTGTTCATAATCCATTAAATTAAAAAAAAAAAAAAAAAGTTAGAAGAAATAGCCTGGTTATCTGTTTCTGAAGGCTTGAGGGTAGGAGGGCTCCGCAGAGGGATCTGGGCAGGCTGGATCAATGGGCCAAAGCCATTTGTATGAAGTTCAACAAGGCTAAATGCCAGGTCATGCACTTGGGTCACAATAGCCCCAAGCACTGCCACAGGCTGGGGCAGGGCAGCTGAAAAGCTACCTGTTGGAAAGGGACCTGGGGGTGCCAGGTACCCCTAACAGAACAGGAGCCAGCCTGTGCCCACGTGGCCAAGAAGACCAATGGCATCCTGGTCTGGATCAAGGGAAATCAAGCTTGCACCAGAGAAACTTTCTGTTGGATATTAGGAAAAATTTCTTCACCAAAAGGTTTGTCAAGCACTTGAACAGGCTGCCCAGGGTAATGGTGCCCTGGAGGTATTTAAAAGATGTGTAGATGTGGCACTTAAGTGCAGGCTTTAGTGTTGGACTTGGCAGTATATGGTTAAGGGTTGGGCTTGATGATCTTGGAGGCCTTTTCCAACCAAAATTATTCTATGAAACTATAATTCCATGAAGCAAGCTTGAGCGATAAAAAAGGCTGGGGAATAGACAGATGGAGAAACTGCCCTCTTTTTGGATAGCTGTGAGCTCCATTACACATTTTTTCCCCCAAGCAAACAATTTTTATCCCTTATAAATTTTCTGCAGTACAACAGTGCATTCTTGTACTCCTGAAAAAGATTTAAGATCCTGGGTTTTGATTTTCATATTAGTGTAACTTTTTCAGGAGGGGAGGAAAATCTCTCCCATTGTAGTCTAGTGTCTAATAATACAATTAAAGACAAAATTGATGAGATTTGAGGCCTGTGAACTGATCAGTGAATCTATTTTTACTCTTGGTTTGTCTTTTGTATTCAATTTCTTATTTAATTTGGCTTTCACAACAATAGCTGTAACTTGCTATTATGTCATAACATAGATTATCAGGAAAACAGAGTGTGTCAGTTTTTAGGGCAATAATAAGCATGTATGTTGGAAATTTTTGCATGCAGCTATCTTGAAGTGGCTGAATGACAACTGAGTTTCATAACTAAACTAAGACATAAAGCTAGGATTTGTGAATCAATGTCACAATCATCCACTATTCCAATATAAACAAGAAGAAATCCTGAAAAGATGGTGGAACTGAAGTTATTTGTGAACACTTACTGCAAGGAAGATCTGAAGAGAACTGTGAGCCACTTCTATGTACTGATATTCAAGGAAGCACCCCGAGACAGTGATATAACGATGATCCTCTGGTGCCCAGTCCGGTGCTGGAGTTACTGAGGTCACGGTGCAGCCCGGCCCATTCTCCATCCACCAAGATCGGTGCATTGAGATGTTAAAGGTCAGAATGAGATCTGTTTCCTGCAGAAGAACAAGAGAAGAATTAATGTGTGGGGATGGTTCTCTGGTATCCAATCCCTCAGCAAGAGATTTCACAGCATGAATAAAGAGGAAAAGAGCTGTAATAAAATTGTACTGTCACATGAAAGTTAGTGGAGCTTGCCTGTTGCAAGCAGGAGTAGCTTACCTTGTCAGGCAGAAATGTTTTGGAGAAGAAAAATTATCCTGCAAGCCAGGATCTGTTCCTAGACATCATGGCAGCCTAGACTCTAGCACTACAGCACTCATTTCTGTTGATTCCAGTGGATACCATAAGGATTGATAGCCCATGTTTTTTTGGTTTGATGTCCCAAATTATAGAAGAATCCCCCAGAATCAAGGCTTCGTACACTTTTAATACACACACATCATCTGCAATGAGTTTTTTCTCATGGAGCCAGTGAAGGAGACCTTTGGTATCTCTATCGAAATACTGGATAAGATTGAAGAAAAGAATCCTGCACATTTGCTTGCAGGCAAATATCTTTACAATGCCTCTCTCTGATTTCTAATTTCCTAGTATCCTGTAAGGAAATAGTGAGTGTTGCTTTGTCTAAAGACTGCTGGGCTAGTTAAAAAGGAGGTGCAGAGGCGTGCAACCTTTAACTCCCATACAGCTAGTGCAAAGGAGTAACTAGTCAGCCATGACTTCCATTAGGATGGCATTTATAAATAGTTCATAAAGGATTAATAAATTATTAATATACATCATAAACAATACTATGGATATTACCCTCATAAATTATACGTGGTTGCACATTACTTGAGGGTGTTACACGTATCTGCAACAAAACTATGGACTCTGTGGATTCTGTAATAGCCTACAGTATTTACCAACATTTTATAAATAATTTATAACTGTAACCTCATTGTAAAGTGTAACTATCTAGTCTGTGTGCATATGTGCTCAGTCATGCAAAAAAAATTGCTTTTAAGTAATGTCTTTGCAGAGCCAAACTCTCCCCACACCTAACCTATATTTTTTTCAGCTTGTTGATGTCATCAATAATTAAGATTCTCATAAAGATTTTAAAATGTAACTATTTAATTAGGCTTACCATGCCAAAAATAATAGAATTCTATTCTGTAGCAGATAAGTTGTATTCACATTTCCCTCCCTTCAAAACAGCCGCTTTTTCAGTCCCACTTATTTAATAATTTTTGCACTAACTTATGAATAGTTTTCTCCATCCAGAGAGGTTTTAGATAATGTCGCATGTCAATCGATCTGTGATTGCAGTGGACACTGCAGTGTGGCTTAATGTTTTTTCTCTAATTTGCAGATCATACCAAAAGTATGGAAATGTTTTACATTAAAAAAAAAAAAACAAACAACCAATCATTACCCTGCATAAGCACACACAGCTATCAGGTGGCAGGAAGGACCTTAAATATGTTTTTTAATGAACATATCTTCAATATGTTTGAATCCTTCATTTCCACAACAGTCTAGTTCAGTCCAGCAAATAATGAGCTTTATTAGAAAATTTCAAATGCTTCATGTGAATTTAATTATGCAACTAACTTCAAGCATTTGTTAGTTTTGATCAAAGCTACAGCAAACATTTCTATAAACTATGCAAATTGAGTCCAAATATATATTGGTGTACGGTTGTAAGTCTTTATCCCCAAAAACTATCTATCTCCTATCTCTGGATCCTTCCCTACTGAAGCCATAGACACTGGAAAGTGTCTGCCATGTGTTTCTTGGAAATGGGAATCTTTCACTCAAGCCAGAAGATTGTTTCTCTTTCTGAAAGCAGGGCTGCTACAACCCCTCAAGTAGAACACTGGTTTCATTTGATGTGAGAAGTTGAAGAATGGACATCTTTGGAGTAACTTTGCTTAAAGTAATAATTCATTCCTAAATGACTAAAACTGGAATTCAATATGCTAGTGTCAAAAAAACTTTCAGCCATTCTAGTTACGATGGAAAATTCTAAACCTCTAGCCTGTTATCAGAGATGCAGCACAGATGAATAGGACTCATTGTCTATTTCTATTTTAGCATTTGCAATACCTTGAGAAGAATCATGATGGACTAAATATGTTTTACAAAACGCAGACTAAGGATGAAAAATATATTCCTTGAGAAAGAAGGGGATAAACGGGCTTGCAGGAACTGAGTATCTGTTATGTATCTTCTAGATGAAGTGAAAATGGATCAAGAGGAGCTAAACATAAAAATCAAAACTGGGCTCTGTGTGTAGAATATAATTCCTCTAGAGGCAGCTTTTTTTGCTTACCACAGGTTCAATAATCAAAAACTTTATTAGTTAAAAGCACAAGTAAATTTCCTTGTTACATGGGAAATATAATTAGACATTAAAATATTTATGATTACATATGTAAATTAAACTTCAAAAAAATCTAGCTTTTTTTCTGTCCATGAATTTATCCCCAGATGATTTTTTTAAATACTTACACAATTACTTTGCATTCAAATCATCTTTTGGCAGTTAAGTTGAATGTTGTGATTAAGACCTGTTTCGTTCAGAAATAGCCTTTGAGTCCTTACCAGTAAAAAAATTATAGATCTTTATCAGATCTATATTCT
>VXBU01001490.1:487324-526762 GCA_013400315.1 Bombycilla garrulus
TGTTGTCAACAACCTTTCAAGAAGCAGTTGTTACATACTGAGCCAGTTAAAAAGAAAGGTCCACTTCAGAAAGCAAAACAATAAGACATGAAATCTGGTTCTGTAAGATTAGATACCATTCACATCTGAGGTCCAACTTGGATGGATTAGGAATAATGAAATAAAATCTTGAGAAGTCAACATGTAAGTCAGACCTTGCAAAATTCTATCCGCAAAATATCTGGGATCAGAATAAGCATAGAAGGAGTCTATTAACTACAAAGCTGCTGCACAGTTAAATCTCAGGTATAAATTGTTACGTGCTTTGAACTTGCCTATAACCTTCAAGGCATGTCCCCTTTCATGCAACCATATTAGCAGAGCAGTTCCTATTGCCCGGTATTGAAGGTCACTGAGGTTATGAAAAAGTTTCCCTTAAGTGAGAAAACACTTAAGGACTTGAATTCCCTTGTACAACTGTGGAAGCCAAGAAGATGATATATGTACCATTAACATCTCTTCTACTGACAGCATTTAGAGCTATTTTTGGACAAACTCTGCTTGCTATTTACTTTGTTCAGTGTTTGAATACAGTTTTAGTGGACATAGACAAAGTCTACACTGGAAGCTGGGGATTTATTATGCTCTCTAGTGTATTTGCCGTCTGTTTTCCTTCTAACATCTGCGGCTCAAACTTTGTCCAGGGAAATGCAGAGAAATGGTCTGATAAGCCTTGAAGCTATGAAAACTAACAAGAATTGTTGATACACATTGGGCAAGCCAATATGTTGTTGTTCAAAGTCTGTATGTCAAGGAAGATTTCATTATCTTAAATTCAACAAACAGCTGCTTCCTTTGTGGACATAGAAATACATCTGTAAGGGCTTTATTGCTGATCACTATGCTGCTTTTGTAAATTCTGCTGGTATTTGTAAAGCTTTTAGTGAAAATTGGTGCATTAAAGTAGATTTTGATACTCATCAAGAAAAAAAAAGGAAAACATTTTGTAGGACATCTTTGCTAACATTCTGAAGATGTATTGGTATTTGTAGTGGTCAGGAAAAGTACTGCTAGATTAGACAAATCTTGAAGTTTGGAGGTCTCAGAGACTCAGATTTCTGAGATTAGGGTATGAGACACATTCAAATTACATCTGTAATTTTATTTCAGCTTGGTGGGTAAAAAATTTTGAGCTCTGATGGTTTTGTGCCTATGTTTAATACAGTAGATGGCAACTTTTTTCAGGAGTCAACTGCACAGTACATAGCATTTTCTGGCTGAGGACAGCTGGTGACAGAACATGACAACATAAAGCTTTGTAAAAGCTGCCAGAAAAAGAATAAAAGCTTCTTTGTAATCAGACACAGCAGGAAGACAGCAGTGCTTAAAAGGAAGATGGCTTTTTGTGTATTGTATTAGTATTAGCACATATTAGTAAGTGTGCTGTCTCTTTGCAGAAATCACAATATATTTCTGATTTTTGTTGGTTGCACCTCAGAGAAGCTAATTCCAAACAGTGCCATGAGAAAAAAGAGGCAGGAGTGGCTCAGGATGATTTTCCTTGAATGTCCAGGAGATCTCACAGACTCAGGGAAGTTGAACCATACTGATTTCAATGGTTGGTGCCTGCTGTGTCATGGGAGATGATTTCTTCTCTTTTTCTAATTAGGAATTGCTGAAATCTCTGCAAACCTACCATGCTTGTCTACATCTTTTGTCGAATACAACCACAAAACTTCTTGTTTCATTTATCAAACTCAAACTAGCAAGAACAGGTTGCTTGGACAGTGAACAATCACACAAGATTTCAGTGATAAAAGATCAGAGTCTGAAAGCATTCATAGTTCTGGATGCCTAGGATGCACAGAGGCCTCTACAGGCATTTTTTTTTTCTTCTGTCATCTCACTTTTCCACTAAAACTAACTCCCACCAGGTAGTACCATTTTCTCATGCAAGCAGACTTTTTCTTGTCCAAAGAAAAAAATCTCTCCTCACTGAAGAATCAAAATAGAGCTTGTCAGCTGGGGAGTTTTTTTTTTCATTTGTTTGTTTGTTTATGGTGTTTTGTTTGTTTGTTTGTTTAATTCAAACTCAATATATAGAAAATAATTGTATAACTGTGTAGGGAAAATGGATATGTAAAGATAATTTTTTTCTATTTTGTTGCATCTGAATTGAGTTTTTTGCCTGCCCAATTTTTGTATATGTGTGATGTTTTCCCTCTCATTTAAATTCTTTTTCCAGTAACCTGGAATTATCTTTAATTTCCTCTTGTAAAACCATTTGTACCAGTAAAATTGAAAATTGGTTATAGAATATGATTTACTTATGTGTCAATAATCAGGTAAGGTTTAATCAATTTGAATCTACCCAAATGGTATACTTCTGAAGGTCATCAATAAAAACTGGCATAAATTGTCTTTCTGATAGCTTTTTACAGTATTCTTTTCAAAATGCTACAAATGTATTTTAAGTGATTTCTGGTGTACTAATATAATTCCAAAGGATTTAATTATAAAGTTAGCATGAAAGAGATGATTCAGATGTCCTGATTTTATTCTCTAAGATGAAATTAGAATATTATATTAATAAAATACTATAAATAATCCTCAAAAAGCATAGGCACTGCTATACAGAGGTTGACATTGTCAATTATTATTCTGTTATATCACTTATTTTTTGAAATTAGTAAAACTACAATTAATGTTATATTAATTTAGATCGTCATATTTTTCTAGTAGTTAAATACGTACATGAAAAACCTAAAATTTTACTCTGTTCTATTTCTACTTCTTAAAAAAAAGACACCTACTAGACTACTAGACTCCAGAATATTAATTTAATTAGTTCAGTGGTATCAACATTTTTTATTAACATAATTCTTTGAAAATTTTCTATCTATTTAATTCTTCAATTAAAATATCATAAAAAGGAAGTAGAAACTTCAGTTTATATTGCAAGGTTAACATGATTATTACTGCTCCACGAATATTACTCTTCCATGAATGTTTTTTCATATTTAAACTGAATATTTTTAGAATGTTCTGGACTATGATCCATTGATTTTTTTCTTGTGCATAACATGAGAATTTAGCCCTCCACAGTAGCCCAATGTCATTTGCAATGAGCCCTAGGAAGTTGCAGTCAAATAGAAATTTTATTTTAGCTATTGTACGTATTTAGTGAAGATCCTACGACCATAATTTTTGTAATTTCTTGGAAAATTACTTTCTGGAGGATGCAAGCTTGTGCAGTGATAAAACACACAGAAATGGAAAGCTAACTAGAGGCACTCACACCCCACAGCAGTAGCTAACTCTGTTGAATCTTATTTATTTCACACTGTGCAGTAATCAAGGACATCATTCTGGAACTGAGAAATTTTGTTTGAGGAAATTGAGTTAAATATAATACATTGTTTTGACAAATTGCCATTCTCTGAAAATGACATCTTATATCCAAGCTCTGATAATGTGAGTGTACAGTGGACAGTTTTCCAGGTGATCTACATTGTTCTGTCCCTGGATTTCCAGATCTCATCTGTGTCCCATGAAACAAAACTAGCCAATAATTTTATTATTGAACTATAAAATCAGTGCAGTTCTGGGGTCTCCTTCTGAAGTGAAGTGAATGTTCTGATATGTTTCCAAACCCTAGTTATTAATACTGAGCTGAAAATTCATTATTACACTGCTTTCCCGATATATTAGTACCAGTTTTTTATGAGTGAGGCATAATGCTTTTAAAGTTGTTTAGTTTACTATTCTTTTGGGACTGTTTTTTTTTTTCCTTTATTTTTAAACAGTAAAGGAAATATATCTCTTGTCTTGGTTTACCCAGGCAAATACACAGATCAATAGTGCTTAGAATTTTCAGACACAAAAATACATAACCTCTTAATTCTAAATAAAACCCCTCTAAGCACAAGTACTGCCTATAAAAGACAAAAGCTTTCCAAAGAATATTAAGAGTGATAATGTGAAAAGCATATCTTTAATGTAAGCTTTCAGGTGCATAAGTGCGGCTCTGCACATATGTACAATTGATTTGCTACAAATTTTATAAGGTTAATTAATTAGTATATCTAGCAGGTACATCCAATAACAGAGTAGTTGCACCACCCTTGGGTCTGCCCCTTGGAGCTGTTCCAGGGGCTTCTTTGCCTTATTTCTTGCTGTCTTCTAAGTTCTAGTGCAAAACAGTGTCCTTATTAGAATTCTTCCTCTTGAGAATANAAAGTTACAAAATCATCTCAAAAATACTTTGCTTGATCATCTCTGTCCAAGAAAAAATTTTAGTATGTTCCAACATTAAGTAATGAAGGATACAGAAGTGGATGATGTAGAACTTAAACATCAGAAAGTTTATAGAATGTATGCAGAAAGACATTGCAGCTGATGTAGTTTGTTCAGTGTCCCTTGGTGTTGGTTATTATTTAGTGTTAGGTACTGTAAAACAAAATGCATGTGTACAGTGATAAATTTATGTTTTCTGTTTCCCATGTTTTTTGATTATAATTTAAAAATGTAAATAATTATTTAGTGCTGGTAGTGTGTGCAGGAAACAGTAAGAAGACTTTGGACAGAGTTCTAAAACCACAAAAATGGTGTTGCTATCCCAAAAATGGTGTTGCTATCCCAAAAAGAGTGTTAGGAAACCTGAGATTATTGTAACGCAGGTGGGCTTCATGAAATACCAGGCTGAGGAGAAATATGTCTTGTGTACATTGTGCTCTAAAGCCCAAGTATTTCTAGCTAGTGGTGATTTTATAAGCATTAAGATCTCAGAATGATTAAAATGAAGTCTAGATAAGTCAGAAAATTACTAAAAAAAGACTGTGGAGTCATCTTTCTCAGTTTGATTCACATATATTCCAAAGTGAATATTTTCAAAAGGATTTACTTCTGTGGGGAGGTTGCAGTGAGCTAAGCATCAACCTAAAAAGCATAGCTTGTTCTCACAACCCGCTTGCATTCTCACTGCGAAATAAAATATCCTCTGAAGTCAGTAGAAAGGGCCCAGTTGAAACAGAGTGGTAAATATTCCTGAAGGACTCTGTTTTGAAACCTAGATAAGATGTTGAGTAGCATACCAGCCACAGAGAAGCTATCAGAGAGCACAGAAGGAGAAGTGGGCTCTCTCCACATAGCCCTGGGCACTGTTCAAGAAATGATGTGGAATAATTGTACAGCATCAACTACTTCAGGCTCTTTCACTATAACTTATTCCACAACTGACCAGCTGACAGATGCCATCATCCACAGTATTAGATTCAGATCTGAAGCTGTGCAACATTCATGTACCTTGCAAATTTGGGTCAGTAAAAGAAAAGTAGATCTCTGCAGAAACACTGATACATGCCCAGCATGATGTGCACAAAGCCCGCATGTAACAGTCTCTATTGCAACACTGCTGAATATCTAATGTTTCTGACCATTATTTGAACACTTTTTACTCCTTGGTATGACTTTCACTAATTTTAAGGAATTGTACAGCTGCAATCCATCAGGTGACTTGGGAAAACCTGTCACAGTTTTCAGTGCTTACATATGGCAAGAGCTACTTTTGCCTGAGCTATATCTACCCTTGAGTTTTTAAAAATTATCTTCAGTTCCTGTCTGAAAGATCCTATTTGATTTTTTTAATGAAAAGATATCTGTCACAGGAACATGTTATATGACTCTGATAAACTTTAGTTCATAAAATGTTTATTCATGTCCTTGTAGGTGATGATGGTTATTATTAGAATACCTAAGGCTATATCAGATTTGATAAATCAACCTCTTTTCACTTTACATGAACTAATTAATTTAGCAGCAGGTTAAATTGCTCTCTCTTTTTGTGGTGTGATATCATGTCACTCAACATGGATCACAGATTAGCTTTATTAAAACTAATTTGACTATCCAATACCGTCATTTGAATACCGAAATAATAAGATCTAACCTGTCTTGAACACAGAGTGAATTATGGATATTTTGTACATTGGCTGCTTCCTGTGTTTGAAAATTATTTTAACTAATTTTGGTTTTGGTTTTGTTAGTTAGTTAGTTTGTTTGTGGTTTTGTTGTTTGTTTGTTTTTTTTTTGGTTTTGTTATTAATCTGTGCATTGGAAAGAATTTTGAATAATGAGAATACTATGGATGAAATCCATTTTTAGCTAGTTTTTGTTTTCAAAATAAAAAGAACGAGAAAATGAACTACGCTGTGGAAAAGGTGTTGCAACATTTTCATATGACAATATTACAGTTTTCCAAACTTGAGATGCTTAGGCTGCATTTGCAAACTGTTAGCAGTCCTGAGTATCCAGTGGAGGGGATATGGTTCAAATCCTTGAATCAGAAAAAAAGTAAGCTACTCATATACTTCTATTCTGACATCAAAAGTCTCATGGAAACAGATGAAAAGAAACTTAATCACCTACATTAATAAACAAGCTATAATCTCCAACAAGCTGACGTTAGCAATCTTTAAATGGGTGTTATTTTGTGACAATTCCACCACTGTAGTAAAACACAACCTCCTAAGGACAATGCAAAGCCCTTTAAAAAGACTCAGTGCATAACTTTGAATAAATGTATGGGTTTTATTACATTTTCAAAAGCACCCCCTGAGGAATAATCTTATGATACAATGCTATATTTTGTGCTAGTATAAAGGAAAACATCTCATGTGCTGCAAAAGAAGATGCAGCAATTTAAACCAGTTAGGTACTAATCCATAGATGAATAGCCTGTCCCTCTTTTGGCTCCTGTCTGTGTGGCGACTAATGCTGCTAAAGCCTAGGAGGACTATCTGCATATATAAGAATATATATAAGAATATTCTTACATGTAATCCAAGAACACCTAAATTAAGATGGCAAAATTGCCTCAACAAAAAGATCCATTATTTTCCTAAACTCATACCAGTTTTCACAAGATACATACCAGCCTGTATAACATACATAAGACACAGGAAAAATGTGCAGATTCAGCGTATGGAATTAAAGTTTTGAAATAATGATGTTATTAGGTGGTAAAAAGTAATTTTCCACATATCACACTCTTTTTTTCTAAAACTATTTACATCAACTTTTGTTTCCCATTATTTAAGACCCTTTTATCTTAGATTCCAATGTTTTCATCTGATATTTCATAGAAGATATAGTGGTTAACAGATAACTATCTTATTTAATGACAAAGCAAATGCTGTTGGTGTTGCATTTTCCAGAGTGGTCTTGCAGAAACTTTATTCTATTTTTAAGAGATAAATTTGAATTTATATAAAGAGAAGTTATATGGACTGATTAAAATCTAATCAAACCGTGACTTCACATGTTAAAAAAATGTATGAGATATTTCAGAAGAGAAAACACAGCAAACCCTGTTAATTGAAGAGTAGGATCTAGTACCTGGCAGGCATTTTTAAAAATTAATTCCAAGGTCAGCTATGTTTTAATGACAGTTCACTGACATCTCGTGTCAGCTGTCAGCTGTACTGTTGGTGAAGTTATGTTTGGATGCTCTGCTTACATTTAGATGCTTTGCTCCATCTCTCAGGGCTATGGAAAAGAGAAGACTGGCTTTCAGTTAAAATTTACATTGAGTGCCCAAGAGTGTCTGAATGAATGTGAGGGGTTTCTGGCTCTCTGCTCAGACAGGACCATCAGTAGTTTGCTCCCCTTTCAGTGAGAGTGAAGCTCTTCTCTGTGGCTGAGCACTGACTGGCAGGGGAGCAGCTCTGCAGAAAGAAACCTGGGAGTCCTGGTGGGTGAAGACTTCTGGGCTGTGTTGGGGAGTGTCACCAGCAGGCTGAGGAATGTAGTTCTTCATTTCTGCTCAGCACTGATGAGGAAACACCTGGAGGGCTGGTCCAGTTCTGGGCTTCCCAGTCAGAGACACATACATTGAGTGGAGCCAATCCAGCAAAGGTTTCTAAGCTGGTTATGGACAAGAGCACAGGACATTCGAGGAGACAGGGAAGGAGTGAGGCCACTTCAGCATTAATAGATGAAGGTTTGTGAGGATGCTAATACTGCCCATAAACACTGACAGGGAAAGCTTAGGGAATGCAGAGGCAGCCTCCTCTCAGAGATCCACAGCAGAATGACAGGAGACAACAAAACATGAGCTGGAACACAGAAAATTCTAATTATTTTTCAATATTTTTTTAAACCATGAGAATTTCCGAAGACTGGAATGAGTGCCCAGAAATGAGGTAAAAACTCCATGCTTGGCACTATCCAAAATTTGACCAAAAAAGCAACTAAACAACGTCATTTAATTGCCCCCCCCGCTTTGAGAAGTGTTACACAAGGTAAACTTCCAACCTAAATAATTTTGTGATTCAATGTGTCTTTCATTGAAGGCTTAGAGGGGTTGCTGCAGTTCTTCAAAAAACAAATAAAAACGCAGGCAATCAATGAATCAGCCAACCAACCAAAAAAAACCCCAAACCAACACTCCCAATTATAGAACGGATTGTCTTCCTGAAGCATGAATATCCATGGAGTATCCCTCCAAATCCTACTGTAACATACTGGGGACCATGGTAGTAGCAAAAGCACAGTATGTGTGAATAAAAAATGAAAGCGTGCAAAAATTTAGAAAGCTTATTTCAAGATACTTTCTATCTCTTGCCTCCATTCCTTTTGAATCATATCACAGTTTTTCAGTGTTCATATTTCACTTGCAAGCATTTCCTACTGGCTACCTAAAATTTACTTAAGAAAATATCTTCAGTATCCAGTTCTGTACTCAAAGACCCTCCAATTTCCAGCCAGGATTAAGATGAAACACTAGGAGCAATGATCTTTAATGAATGTAGCTTGAGAGGAGTACCTAGAACAGAGCTCTGTCTCTGTAGACCAAATCAGTGATTGAAAACTTTGTTTAAGAAACTGATGGGGAGTAGATTTACCATTCTAACTGTTGTGTCTGTGTCAGTTTCTTAAATTGAGTTTTGAGGAGCTGATTTAGCCCAGGGAAATGGAGAAATCTGGTTGAAGCGTCTCTTGGGGCTGCTTATACTAATTTTTTTGTTTGTGTTTAGTGCTAATGCAGAATTAGATGAACTCCACTGTCAAGATGTTAGGAGATTGATGCTTTTATTACTTGGAATTGGAAAGCTGGTGCACACAATAGAACAGTCGCAGGGAGAAGAGTGATATAAAGAGCTCTTTGATTTCCTGGTGCTTAGGAATATTGAAAAATGCTGTGAATTCACAGAAGCAGAGTTCATTTTTTTAGTCAAGGAATAAACATAGTATATCTGATTTATTAAATTTAGACTGGATAAAAATATTTTCAAGTAACTGTATATCTGCCCAATGGAAAATTATATAAACTTCAAGAAATAATTCATTTTTTCAGAATCTGTAGAATAACTTTACTGTGAAATGCCAGCAATACACCACATGTGCTTTGTTTTCTTCCTTGGAGTAAAAAACACAAAGACACATAATTTTTACATCAACATCACTGATTTTTTTCTTTCCTGAAGAAAAGCTTTGGAAGTACTAATGTTTCTCTGAATTCCCAGGATCACAGCAGTTTTCTACAATGTGCATTAATGAAATTCTGACTTCACTGGAAGTTGAATTCGCCCAGAGAATGCAGCAGTAAAGCCCTATATGCTTCCAATCTAAAATAAATGTTTTAATTTAATCTGAAAGGTGAATCTATAAAGAATTACATTAAGGACATAAATGTCTTAAAAAATAAAAGGACCTAATCTAAAAAATGAATGGCAGAGTTAAGAATGAAAATAAAGATTACATGGTTAAGCCCTCAAAGGTTAGGAAATGACAAACTCCTTGGTTCTGCCTTAGTGCACCTCAGCACTACAATAGAGTATTAATTACACACAGTTTTTTCTTTTTACTGCCCGGGCTGAGCGCACAGCATCCTGTAAAACTTCATTATTAAGCCCTCATGTATTTTTCAGTCTTTTAACCTGTAGAGACTTACACCTAATCCAAGATAACTTCAGGATTTTTCTTTTTTTCTTTCTTGTACTGGAAATAATTCCATTAAATTAATAGAACTTTCACAGCATGTGAGATTAAATTTGTTACACTGAGACCAGATAAATATTTCCCAAGTCATTACTATGTCTTATATATATCTGGACTCATTAATATATCTTTCCTTATTGATAGTAATATGGGTGTTTTTTCATTCTGGTTATGGTTTTCCTGTTGGTTTTGATATATATGTGTGATTTATATATATTTTAAATATATGTGATTCCTTAGCACACTGAAGTGAATGTCATATGTGACTAAGTTTAATGTTGTCCAAACAATTTTTATTCTGACCTACCCATCAGACACTCTGCAAAAAAGGGAAACTATGTCCAGAGAGAAATTTCAGTAGTTAACAGTCATATTGGAAAGAAGTATTAAATGATGCTATGCTGTGATCTGTTCTGGGTCCAATGGTGATATATTTTAATTAATCATGTGAATGACTGAAAAGAGGAAAGGGTTGTTACCCTACGATACTGAAAGATTGCAAGAACTTTGACGAAAAGACAGGGATTCAAAATCGTCCTGAGAAACCTTAGATTTGTCCTGTAAAGTGTTATTCAGCAAGGACAAGTTGAAAATACAGTTGTATTGAAATAACTAAACAAACGCAGTATGGGTAACAAAATTCTGGATGTTGCTTTCTCTCAAAGAAGGGGAAAGTTATCACAGCACAAACTTTTTCTAGTGTTGGCAGAGTTTCAACTCAAAAGAATTCAAGAAAAACTGTGGACTGAAAACAAGACCTGTGAAGCAAGATGGAAGGAACTGGGGTTTCCTTGCTCAGAAGCCTGGGAGCATGAGTGGCTGCTGGAATGAAGTGAGTAACCTCTTTCTCTGTCTGCCATGGAGGTACATCATCACTGGCCCAGGAACTGCATTGCAAAGGCATTGCAAAGAAGATGCAAATTAGATACTGGGGGAGAAAGTTTCTGAAGCCAAGGGAGAGGAAAACACTGGAGAGACCTGACTGAGGAGTCTGTGTGATCTATTGTTACCGACTTTTAAGAACAAAATAGCCGGAGTTCTGTCATGTATTCATGCATATTTAGGCTGATGACATGGACTAATTGACCTACAGAGTCATTCATCAGTGTGAATCTATGATTCTAATAACCCAAAACATGGTTCTGGGAGTACATAATATTTATAAATATGTAACACCTTATCACCAGTCATCCCACTGAGAATTGATATATTTAATATAATAATTGGAAGTACCTAACATGTAAAGCATAAACATAACCAAATTAAAAAAAAGATTTTTCCCTGGGGCTTTCTAAGAGATATGAGCAGTTTTAATGCAAGAAAAAGGAACTTTGTTTATGGAAGTAATTTTAAGGGAATGACTATAAAAAATTTCTTCTTTCTTAGGCTCCCAGCCTTTGATAGGATAATTCCTATAACATTGCACAGTCCATGCAGTGGAACTCTTGAAAGAGAGTATGACCTGTAAAAGCTGGAATGCATTTCCCTGGCTTTGGCAGTCTACCTCTGGGCTAGCTGCCTATGGAGCAAAGAAGCTGAAAAGGCATTGTGAGGGTATGAATAATCTCAAAGGTGTGGAGGTTTTTTTCAGTATGAGGTGAATCATGCGTTACAGTCCTTTGGCTTTAGAGCAGCTTAAAATACTAATCCAAAGGTACATATCTGCATTCAGTTCAACTCCATACACTTAAGAAANGGAAGAATACTGAAGTTCTACTTGCAAATTAAGATTATTCGCTTTGACACATACTTCAGGAGTATGATTCCAGAACTCCTGAAGCTTTTTGGGAACTTGGCCTTAAACAGCTATGAACTCATGCAGCATGAGAAATTTGAGGACTCTGAGACAAAGTTCCTGGGGGTCTGCAATACTAGAAAATTGATTTCTGAATTAATCAACTAAATAGTTGATTTGTGGATGTCAGTGGCCTCCAGAAACTGTGGCAGTGCTGTAGGCAGTTCCGAGGATTCTGCCATCACTTAACCATGAATGTACCACTTTGGATTAAATATCCAAACTTCAAAACTTCCCAACTGGAACACCAAGTTCTCTCATAAGTAGCTTATATAAAACTCCAAAACTGGAAAGAAGACAAGAGATACTCTGCACATAATATTATCAAAACTTTGTATGAAATTTTTGTTTGGCACCACAGAGTTGATAAAGAAGCCAAAAATAAAAAATTACAGGTAGCTAACTTTTACCTAATCCTTTAAAGAGGAATTGGTTTGCAAACTGAAACTACAGGCTGAATAAATGAAGACAACATGGAAATTTAATGCATCTGATTTTTGTTGGGTTGTCTTTTTTGACAGCATTATCTTGAAAACAAATGTTAAATTGCCACAAAAAAAGCAAAGACATGGATTATCAGTTATTAAAAGTCTCAGATACAGAAAAGGAAAGCAACACAAATGAGAAATGCTGGGATCAGAAACAGCTTGTAGTATCATGGAGCATATTTGGTTCATGTATTATTCAGGATATTAAAATATGATATCACTTGATTTTGGATCTTTAAATTTAAATCTGCTGACAAATAAATTGGTCCTTGATACAGTTTAGATTTTGCCAAGGTGTAATTAATTTAGTCTGTGCTGAGACTGGTAACCATGTGTAGAAGTTCAGCTTTCCTTGTATAAACGTGAAAGTTATTTTCCTATTTTCAAATTTCAGATGAAAATTTCCATAACTGTAAAGTCTTGATTTCCTACTTGGTATTATTCCATTTCTTACCTGCTGTCATACCAGTTGTTGCTTTCATTCTGAATAAGTATCAACTTCCTTCGCTATCAGCTGTAACTACCAGCCTATGTTCATGTAACATACCAATGATTGTATTACATCCAGCGGTTCTTGATCCCTGCACAGAGTTCATATTCTTTTGAAATAACATCTATATCTCACCTCAAATGAGATACTAATCATTAGACTAACATGCAATATGTCCTCCTGACAACAAGCAGATTAAAGTTTATGATTCCTGTTCTGTGTGCAAGGGTCATGTTCTGTTCAATAACGCAACCCTCTAAATCAGTCTTTAGTGGCAGTGTTTGCTCAGTACTCATGAACACTTTCATGAGCTCTCTGGATATAATCCTGTGTAATGGAGTTTCTGATATTACCACTGAACGATCAATTGAACAATTTTTTAAAAAAACATAGAGAAATATGAACAGTATGGAATCTGTGAAAAGTGTTTCTTACTATATTTTTGGCAAACCACATTCAACGCTATCTTTATTTATCTGATATCAGAGTTAGGAACCTATTTTTAGTTAGTCTATCAAGACAATGAGCCTGTTTCCTTAGTTGAGGATGCTAGAAAAGCATAAAGCTTACTGAATATACTTATTAGCAAACTCACCGATGCTAATGAGTTGCTCAGATCATCACAATTGGATCACTAGAAAGAAAACTACAATTTAATAGGAAATCTCTTTAAAGTGGGATTTCTGATTTTGCTTCATTCTCTTTAGTAACATTTGAACATAGGACTATATGTGTGCCTGGAAACTACAGGTCTGGTAAAATTGCAATCTGACACTTGGGAAACTGCAATCACAGAGTATTCTGAGGAGAAAGGGACCCATAAGGATCACGAGTCCAGCTCTTAGGGGAATGGGCCCTGTAGGGATTGACCTTGGCATTATTAGCACTGTGTTCTAAGCTGAGCTGTCAGAGCTCAAAGAAGAGGAAGGTTACAGATCATATGGATAAGTATGTTACATATGCAATATGTACACTGGAAACAAAGAGTAGAAGCTACCTCTATATAAATAAAAAACAACCCAACATTGGTATATGAAGTCTCCTTTAGCTCATCTAAATTCAGAGCAGAATATTTACCATTCAGCCCTCCTTTCAACACCATTAGCACCGTACTGAGTATGCAATATATTGTCAGAAGTCCAGAGTACAACTTATAGATCCCTCTGTAATAACGAAATTGTGTACTAAAAAAAATAAATTCTAATTCTATTTTAACTGATCCATACCCTGAACTTTCCTAGATAACCATACTGCAGTTGCTCCAATGAGTATTTAGTTTTATAATCTCTACTGAAATTCCATCTAACTTCTAGTCATTATGATAATTATGTTACAAACTGACATGTGAGTTATTCCAGCATGTTTGCTCATATTAACTAAACCACCTAAAGAGGAAAAATTTGTCTTGCGACATTGAAATTCAGTGTGAGTTTGCAGCTTAGATGTATATGCCTTGGTTGGCTTTAATTTAACAAATTTTTCCTAGCAATATTTGGGCAGTAAGATCCATATTGCTGTGACTATATGAAAAAAAAAAGCTGTCATGGTTCTGACTACATCAAATTATATAAAATGGCATCTCACATGTTGCCTGCAATTCAAATTACATTTTTAAGCCATACTTTATTTTCTACTTCCTTTGCTCTGGTATGTAGTACAATACTACTCTTTTCCTGGTGAAAAGGACATCTGAAACAACTTTATGCATTGAGCCAATATGCTTGGCAGGGAGGTAACAAAAGGCCTCATGTTTTGTCATTTCTCTTTGATTTTCCTTCTTTTTGATAGCAATCCACTAGGCAGAAGTAGCAGATCTTGAATGGCATCAAGTAGCCTCATTAACCAGTGAACAAAGAGGGAAAAGAAAAAGGAAGAAAGAAGGGAATGCTAAGTTATCATGATAATGCTTATGTACAACAAGGTATGAATTGAAGGTGTGTAAGGAACAGATTTCAGGGTTTTCAAGTATGTGACACTCCAACTTCCCAAGTATTTTTGCAATGGATAGAGATTGTGAATAGCCTTATGTATCTACCATATAAACTTCTGCAAACATTTCCTAGACTTTCTGGGTTGATTGTCAACTACAGGGATTAAAGTGATGCTGCAGATAATGTTGCAGGAAAGTCCTTTGCAGTCCTGTGCAGCTTCATACAGGCCAACATTTTTGCTGATTTTTTACAGGTATGGATTCCAAACTTGACTCCTGTGATATATAAGATCTTAAAATGTATTGCTATTGTCATTGTTATTTTTAAACATTTTTGATACCTCTGGCAGATTGTTTCTAGTGTTCTTTTATGGGATTTAAACTAGATCTTTCTGGTTTTAGATGCTGTGTTAATTTCTTTTTACTTTGCTAGAAAACCCTCCAAGCTTTTGAGCCATTTTTTCATTAGATAGTTATAAATTTGCCTTGAACATACACATGCTAAAAGGCTTAGTTTGCAGAGTCTTGACCTTGCATTCTTTGTCATCTAAACCAAGCTTTATTGGTAAAGGCTGTTAACGCCCCAGCAATATTCAGTTCACAATTTCATTTAATACTTCTTTCTTTGGGCACAATTCTATGAAACATATGAAATTAATCTGAGATAATGTAACTCACAATAGCAGGTCAGAATATCCCTTATTATTTAGCAGTGTCCAGAAAACCAGGAGATGACTAACAAATGGGACGCAATGAATTGTTTTCTCTCTGCCCATCCTTTTGTATTTCACAGAGTGTGCACATTCCAGACAGAATGATGCAGTGCTAGAGGACTGAGCTGGCATGGGTTACTATGACTTTATGCTTTCAGCCAGTACATTTGATCATTCATTTGTGTAGCATTTGTTTTATTGATGTCATTGTCTTTCTTGAAGCTGTATGGTACTTTGTCCTAATGCTTTTCAAGATTTGGCTCTCAAGAGGTAAGCTTAATAAAGAATTTAAATTCTACTTGGATTAACTTTTTTTTTTTTTTTTTTTTTGAGGCACTGTTTTTTGGGGGGTTTGTTTTGTTCTTTTTGGTTTGTTGTTTTTTTTACCTGATGAAAATTAAAAAAATTATCTTTATGCACCTAAAAACCTTAAAAAATAGAATAGAATTAAATCAATTGAATTCAGTCAGTTATATCAAGTCTAATAACAAAATAAACAGAAACACCTTTTTTGCCACTGTATCCAGACTAGATGAAGACTCCCTCACTTCCACAGTGTATTAGAAGTTACCACTTTCTTGGATGTGTCATTTAGTCAAAACCAACGCTATGATTATCAGTCAGTTTAACAAAGAATAACTAGTTATATTATTTAAACTTATCTTGTCTCTTAAACAACAAAGAGATTAAGTGCTTCACAAGGATATAATAAACTTTGGCAGATGTTTGGATGATGGAACATATTTGGGCAGCTGAGATCCATGCAGTATTATCATATCTGAAAAGTATGGCTAAGCAAAGCTGGTCAACATCATTCAGCCTGGCAGTCAAATAATAAAAGGATGCAGCCTTGACCAGAATCTGTCTTTTGATTGTATAGGAAATAATCATGTCTAGAGTGCTGTGACCAGTCACCAGCTTCCACCAACCAGCAGTGACAATCACTTTCGTAGAGGCCTGGCTTGAGCTGAGAGTTTATTTAGCATGTTCATTTGTTGCCTCTTACTGATGATTACAGTGGTTTTATGGTGGCTTCCAACAGTCTATTCCCACTTCCAGTTCTTGCTTTTCCCTTTTGCTGCCTCACTCAAGACTGCATGCCTTTCTCTTAGATATATCTCAAATTCCAGCTCTTCAGAGGTCTGCTGTCCTACCTTTTAAGCTGGATGCCAGCCTAGCATTTACAGTTTTAGGCCTGCGCTGCAACTACTTTTGATTATCTCCCTTGGCAGTATGTTGAGATTTGCTCCACTGGCTGGAGCTCTCTGCCTCATCACTTCACTGGCGTGCTCACTGGTCCTCACTACCCAAGCTGGTGCCACCTGATGTCTGCATGGTGTTAAACACTCTAAAAGAGTGAAGGAACTCACCTGTATGTGTTTTCCTCCAGTCTCTAGTGTAACTAGTGAATTGCTCAAAATTGACTCTTCATGTGACAGCTATTCATCTAAGATTTCATATTAAATCAGGTGTTTTTGTGATTAAAACCACTAACATTCCTTGTTTGTTTTCTGGGATTCATGGGTAATTAGCACATTTGTGCTAATATCTAAATAGTCTTTCAATCTTCTCTTAGATTCTGGGGGATGTTACATTAAATGATCAAGAAATCTTTTATTAGAGCAATTCAGAGAATGTCTTTAGAGTACATAACTTGTGAAATCAGACTCTTGTCAGCAGATCACACAAGCATTTTTGTGAAATTACCCCATTTTTTTACAGGTCTTCACCCGGTTATTCCTATGATGGCAACTAAGATAAATTAAAATGTTGTACTTGAAAAATTACATCAAGGTTTTTTTTTAATATTTCATTAATATTTCAATAACTTAATTTGATATTCGTTTCAATATTTTAATCTCATGCTGGTGATCAATCAGATTTGGTGATTAATCACCAAATATTTTCCTTTCCAATATTTTTAAAGCTGCCTATACTAAAACATGGTCTATAGATTTCCTGTTGTATTGCCTCAGTTTCCCGCTATACTCATAGGAAGGAATATTTTTTCTGTTGATTGTTTTCATGTGTTTAATGATGACACAACAATCTGGAAAACCTTCTGAAAAAGAAAACACACTGCAAATTGAATGCCTCCTCCACTTTCCTATTTTTGGTGAGAAGTCAGCAGATTGGTGCCTGTAAAAAATGACTAATTTGAATTTCCTGTGGCCTGATTCTACATGCAAACTATGTAGTTCTTTCCTCTTTTTATTGACACTGCAGCTCTCTGATATGTCTATTGTTTGGGGAAGCACAAGAAACAGTGGTGTTTTCACATTTACTGCAGAGAAGAGCATGTGTTTCTGCAATTTCATCTGTGTTAGGTGGTGCTGTTTTGTCTGAATAAATCAAAATATAGTACTTAATGTTCATGGTCTGTTTCAGTACAATAATATTATTTTCACATTTTTTTCTTTGTGGGGAAATGAGAATCGTGCAGGATTTCCATGACATATAAAAACATACTCCATTTTGATGGGTATTAATATTCTTTAGAAAATCTGTATAAAGAAGACTTTCATGATTAGGTTTGTGACAAAGAATGGATCTGAACCAGCCTCCCAGAATACAGCTTGCTGACTTAACCAATTGATGGGTTTTATTCTTAAATGGGACTTCCCAAGAAAAACATCAGATTCTACAAAATTGTATTTTATGCCTTACCTCTAGATTTAAATAGGACACAACACCTGTGCAGAAAATCACACCCATTGTTTATTGAAAGAGGATTTTTTTTTTTGTTTTGTTTTGTTTTAATGAATTAATAATCAAGACAGTTGTTGGGTTTTCCTTCAGAGTGCAGGTCATATCTTTGGGGTTTTTATTTCTCTGCCAATACAACTATTGCAATGACATGGTCTTTGACAATCTACCTGCCACTTATAGAATTTCAAAGCACATATTTCTAAAATAAAATCATGTTATGCCCAGAGATGCCAGCTACAATTACCAGTGACTTCCACTGAGATCTGAACACATGTAGCTAAAGGGAATATTTGAGTTTAAGAACACACAGATTAAGGATATATTGCAGATCTGGTACCACCTATATTTTTTAAACTAGCTATAGTTGACATTGATAGGATTGCTGGAGGCTTTCATTTCATTGATACTTTCAGAAAGGAGTTTCTGATAGATTCTGTAGAGCTGGAGTTGAATAACAAAATCAATTTGTAAATAGAAGGGAAAACTACTTTCAAAGTCTTAGATTTGATCATTTAATGGACTAAAATATTTGGAAGTAATTTAGGTGCATTTAATGAATTGAAACTTAAATAAACTTTCACTGTTGCTTATTTCTTCTATATTCAGATAAGTTCTGATTGTCTTAGTTTTGCTCTCATCATCCCACAGCACAGATAATAGCATCCTGTTGAATTGCTAATTATTCTTTGCCATTATGTTTAGATAGTTTAATTATTTTGTTCATTGATTTAATAACAACATTGACTCCTTATATTTTCAAATAACTTTAGAAATAATGAATAGCATGGGATATATAGCAGGAGTAATAAAATCATGATAGGTGGAGAAATCCAGAGAGGAAAGTGACTTGATTCTGAAAAATTAGGACTGGAGAGTTATTTTTTTCCCCAACTTTATTTAGTTTTGCAATAATTTATTTGGGCCATTAGACCAAATCCTATTTTCCTTATTTTGCTTAATGAGGATTCAAGATTACAATTTGCTTTAGTTAACAGTAGTCTAGAAGTTCCTTTCAAAAGACAAAGATGAGAATAACTTATTTCATATATTAAAAATAGATACAAATGAAAAATGAGCAGATCCAAAATGTATTTTAGGCAATTAGAAGCCTTTTTTTTTCATGAGTCTGACTGAGTTGGGAATTAAACTCTTAATGCAATTTCAATCACTTTTTATGGTGCTGTAAGTGAAATGCTTTTAGAAAAGTACATTCTGCACAGGATGTTTTGACCTATTTTTAAATTCTCACCTCCTATAATTTCAGTGAATGCATAACTTTTTAATATTGAACATTTTTAAATTATTGTCACTAATTAGTAGACGGGCATAAAAGTAAATAAATTGTTCTCTCTGCTAATCATAGAGGAATTAGCTTTGTTCCAAAAGGGAAAATACAGTTAGAATTTATTACAATATTTTTGGACAATATATTTTCCAGAAAAAAGTCCTTGAGAATATCTCACAAAACCTCAAACCACAGCCTAATTTACTATCTTTTGTATATTTGTGAGTTACCCCATTTAGATCCATGTCAGACAAACATATTGGATTTTAAGCTGTCAAATTACTTGAAAAGCGTATAGTTACAAGTATACAGAGGTTTCGTAAACTCTTCTGTACAATATACAGAAGAATGTTCCTTCAGTAGAACCCACTGTGCAGAAGTGAAGTTTGCTAGATCAAGGCTATTTTATACTCCATGTTTCTTAGAATCAATTTAATATATCATCAATCTGTGGCTACGAATGCCAGTTGTCAGCCCACAGGCTTCTAGACCCTAGATTAATCTTCCTCCAAGTAAACCACAACACTGAATACTGCAAAGAGATAGATACTCAGAGCTTATAAAAGCTTCCTCCTCTGGTGGCAGTGTCACCACCAGAATCAATTCCCACCCTTCCTTCCTGGTGAGCAGTCCAGCTCTGTCTATTAGCACTGAATACCAAATAAAGTGTGTTTGTTCCCAGTTCTAATTGGATGTATGAACACTCTTGCTATGGAGGAAATAAGAATAATGAACAATGTTTTCCCATTCAGGATCAGTTACTACCTATATTTACAAGGCAAATTTAACAACCCACTCAAGATGTAAACTATTAAAGTAACCTCCATGTGGCACACAGTTTTTTCAATTGCACACCAACACAGCAACCTAAAAATTATTTAAGTGGCACCAGTGAAAACGTCACATGAAGAGTTCAAAAGGAATTCCAAGTGCAATTTCCTCCTTTTTTTTTCTTTTTTAAACTGTCTTCTATTGTCAGATAATTCCCTACAAAGACATGGATTTTTTTTTCTTTTTCTTTGGATGGAAATAAACCTCATGGTTCTTATTTTGGTATGCATAGATATTGCCAGACATCTGCTGCTGAATTTTCATCTGCTAAAAGAGTCTTCTTCTTTTCTCTAAATTATATGAATTTTAATGACGAATGTAAAGAGATAAAAGACTAAATGAAATGCAATTCTGCAACTTTCATAGATTTTCCAAGTTACAGAGGTGTACTCATGAGATCTAAGAGAAAAGTCCTAAACTCAAAAAGCTGGATGCTTTTGTGTTGATATTTTACAGGATGTGTTCTGTGACAGGTCAGAAATCTGGTTTTGTTTGTCTGTTCTGTAGATTTTTTTTGTTTGCTATAAAATCCCAGATTTAGGAAGGGATTAATGGAATCATGGTTATATGCTATCTTTTCCAGAATTTATAGAAAGTGAGGAACACTTGTATTGCTCAATCCAGGATGATGTTTCCCACCTAGGAACCGTTTGTTTCCTTCCATGGTACTATCAGGTGTGCTGACCCCCTTGCTGGTCCCAGTTCCGTCTTGAACATCCTTGTGGAGTCTGGACTTTTGCAGCGAGGCACATCACCAGTTGTATAACGAGTAAAACATATGAACTCACTGTTGCAAACTTTAGAAAGAGGCAATAATTTAGCTTTTTTTCAATGTTTCTTTCTAATTTAACTGCACTTCTACCTACCAAAGAAGAACATCTGTCAACCCTGCCTTAAAGAATAAAAATATATTTAGATATGGCATTTTGCTCTTCACGTCTATATGAAAGGCACTATAAAATAAATTTTCTATAGGTCTTAGACTCTCTTGAGGATTGATTTGAGATCTTTAAGAACTGGATTTTAAATAAGTGTTTACCAGGGTTATATGTAGCCCAGGATGTGGATGAGAACAAAGACTTTGCAGCTGATGGGAATATGTATGAAATCTCCTGGAGCTAATGACATTTCCTCTTGTTACGTAAGTACCACTCTTTAGGCTCCCACAAGTGTCAACCCGCACAAAACAAGGAACATAAGTGCATTTGTAAGGACACAATAAGTCAGACATTTTAAGGATTTATAGTCATGTTTTGCTCGCTTAGGAGGTTTTGGTCTGTTGGAGCCAGAAGCCTTGTGCTGGAGTCACCCTGCAACTGAGGAATTCTCTCTCGCAGACCAAACCTGAGATAATAAAAAGGCAGATCATCTTTGTGAGATGCGAGTTTAGCACTAGCAGCAGGCAGAGACCAGATGCAGGTGCTCAAACTTCTGTGATCATTTGGGGAATGTTACTTGCTACTCCTAAGATTAATGCTGCTTCATTCTGCAAGGTGACAGCATTAGCAAATTACTGACACAAAAGCACACTTGCGTGACAAAACCTGCTGGAATGGTGCTTTCTGCACAAACCTCACAGGCAGAACTAGGATGTGAGGTGCAATAAAATGCTTCATGGTGCATTTGTAGCTGGTCTGATGTAACAATTATACTTAAATGCTCCCTTAGTTCTAATTTTTTAGTTGTTGCTTTTTTCATACTCATTTCTTTTGTCAATATCGTTTCACAAATTCAGATAACAGAGTCAGCCTTCAGAGTCTGTTTTGTGAGATGTTCAAGATTCCAAAATCAGCTTCTGAACTGAGGGTTGTCTGTTCCCTTACTATGAGGATGAGCAGCATGTTGGCATAAGCACACTAAATACAGAGAAAAATTATTATGCTCATTAACATACTTTCTAGATTATTCTTCAGGGAGCTGAAATTAATTGCTCTTCTGTCATACCACTCCTTGAAAAAACCCACGACAGTTACTGGGTTATATTATTAAAATTTTTAACTCATTGTGTCTTTGTAATTTTTTCCATCATATAACTCATTTGATGCTAATACTTCAGTAAGGAAAAACCTCTGCCATTATATCAAGCTTAATTATATGCCTTCTACAGGGATGGAAGCAAAAAAGACTGTAGTAATGAAATAATAAAAAACCCACATATCATCCTTCTGTGAGAAAGGAAGTAGCACAACTGCATGGTTAAAGAAGCATCTCTCCTTACTTAGGAGAGATTTGCAGAGTTTTAATAGTAGTGAGGAAATAAGGATGAAGTTAAGACTGTGAGTACTACAGAAAATTTTCAAAAGCTTATCAGAAAGCATGCACAAATGAGCTGAAGGGAAAAATAATGTTCCCCAGAATTCATAACTTCAAAATTTGTCACACAATACTGATTCAATCCAAAGAAATGCCTAGAATGTGATGTTATTTTACCCTTTAATCACTGCATTTGGAAAATGACTTTTTTTCAAATCTACCTCACCATTTTTTTGTTTACCAAAACTAACAGGGAAAAGTTCTTGATTTTGTTTTAGATCTAAAAAATGAATAATATTTTCCAGATCTCAGATGCCTGGTGTCTCCATGAAGTATATAAATGTATTAATAAGATACAGTAATACAGAACTTCCACCAAAATGTGTGAGTCATCACCTGAGAACTGCCTAAAGACATATTCTACTACAAAACTATAAACCACTTTTTAGAGCTTCAGCTTGTTAGTGTAGATTCAAAATTAATTAGGTCAATCCTTTAATATACAATCTGCCTCTAAATTAACCTGAATGCAGTGTTAACTTCTTCCATTCCAGGATAAAGCATCTTGAAATAATTAAATTATTATCTTATAGTTTTCAGTATTAAAATGAATTCCCTATTTGCATAAGATTTTGCATAGTGAGGTGTTTTTCCATTCATAGGGCTCATTTTTTCTATCCAAAACCAAATATAAAATGTACCATTTTATCATTTGATATCAGAGTACTTCATAAGTGATGCTATTAGAATATCTTTAAAAGTAATGAACTGGACCATGTCTTCTCAGCAATTAATTATGACATTTGCTCCATTTTTCATGTGTCTGTTCTCTGAGTATAGAACTGTGATATTTTTTACCCCAGCTGATTTGCCCCACACAGAAATTAAAAGAATGAACCACATACATTTCAATGGCGCTGTGTGCTCTGTTTAGTGAATGATAGGAATTTTTCAATACTATCATATAAAGAAGTGGTTTGATATCTAGTAAGAATATATTCTAAGCACATGGTTTACAATTGTCGTTTTATCATTTTGGAGATGCTTGATTCTGTATGAATCTAGGATTATGCACCAAAGTCTAGATATCTACAAAGGCAACTCTCTCATAGAAATGGTTTACCAAAGACCACTGTAATTACTTAGAAAAGTAGAGGATTAGGAAATAATAAGCTGCAAAGAGAATTCAAAGATTTAACCATTTAATATAAATTCCAACATTCACTGTGATTGAAAATCTATCATGTACTGTAAAGCCAGGCACTGTAAAGCCCAGAAGACTTGATAAGACCATCCTGGTGTTTTAACAGCTTCTTTCTTCTCTCAGTAACATGTCCTATAACATTAGGGAATCTGTCTTTGTCCTGTATTTCAGTAAAGACTCAAAAGATGTTTTCATTTTCTAAAATCAGGAACTTTGCTTTTATGAGCTTCTGCTAAGTCCTCCATTTAAAGACTAATGCTTTCATCCAGCTTTATGAAGTTTTTAAGAATCATGATGTGTTTAACCCAAAACAAAACAAAGCCATTAGCCACTGATATAATCTATGGAGCTAAAACCTGACTGTGGGTGCTTTTATGACCATTTTGTTCTACCTTGCTCTGTGCTCCAGAACTCCTGTCACAAATTCAGCCTCTCTGCTGTCGCTAAGCAATTCTATTTCATTCGATATAGCAACTTTATACTGATCTCATCATTTTAATCTCCGGCTGTTTTCCAGTAGTGACTAAAACAAAATGACACAAGTCTGTGATGTGTTATTTCCTTTCCTATTGTTTGGAGGGGGAACGGGTGGTTTTTTGATCTCCATTTGTGTATATAAATCACTTTAATTGTTTATTATAAAACCTAAAGTGTATTTACTGATTTTAGGATGCCTGACTGAAGTTGTATAACTTTTTTGACCCTGGCATTTACAACTCACTATATTGCTTTTTCCAAGGGAAAACAGTCATGCTTTGACATATTTTGAAATGACCTGCATTTTTTTTCCTTGGTTCTATTCTTTGCAATGGTGAAAATCCTGCTCCATTAATTACTCGCAGTAACTCTGCTAAAAACAGACCTTAAAAAGATGATACGGACAAACAAGACAAAGCAGAAGGCTTTGCCCAGTTCTATAGTGGATGCAGAAAACTTCATCCCTACTCAAACTCGCTGTCAGCAGTCCTGAAATTACAGGCATATACTTTTTAAATCACACTTGAACTTATACATGTTATTGCTGATATTCTGCTTGATTCCCTGAGAATGGTGGTTTTACAAAAACCTGGGAGTTTTGCAATAATTTAGGCTACTACAGAAAACATTCAAAATGCAGTATGCAACTGGGCTTCTTAGAAGATTTCATTATACTTTAGAAAAATGTTGTTAATATTGCCTCTGCCCACATACAATATAATTTTCAAAGAAGACTAGAAACATTGTGAAAAATTACAAAGAGATGTTGTGTACTTGTTTCAATCAGCCAGTTCTAGTCCTTACTTTGAGGACAAAAATCTCCAAGGGCCTTTTGTCTCTTAAAATATGTCTATTGCAATTAAATAGGAAGAGAAACTTCACACATGGAGGTGTCAATCTGATTTCAAGTATTGGTAACAAGTCACTACGTGTCCTCTTCAATCACCAGTGCAAAGGTGGCCACAAGCTCAGCCAAGGTCTCACCATGGCACTCAGAAAACACAGCTCAGGTTGAGTTCCTGTCTCATTTTTGTAAGACAATGGGAATAGTTAAGCTGACATATTGGTAAGGTATAAAAAATCTGCGTAGTGAGAAACTTTCTTCGAGTATTCAGTTGATATGAGGAATGGAGTGCCTCATTCTATCTTGGAGTGAAGTTAGCCGCAAATCAGAAATAACTAAAATCAAATATGACTATGCTTTGTCAAGTCCCCAAAAGCAAGATCTTGAGGAATGTAAAGTGTGAAGGTGAATGCAATTTTCAAGAGAGCTCTTTGCCTTTCTTTTCCAGGTCCATAACCTGTATAGTCAAAATAATTGCATAATTTTTCTCAGTTTGTGCATTCTCTGTGCTTTCGTATTTAAGTTATCATGGTGTCCCTAAACAAAGTGTAAAGCAATGTAGTTTTAGGCAAGAGGGTTTGGGGCTTTTGAAGGTGATTCAGGGGTAAGAATTGTTGCTCAGAGAGGCTGAGTTAAGAGGAAAATTATCTTAGCCTTGGGCTTTTTGTTTCTCTTCAATTTTCCTACAATCTTCTCAGAGGTCAACTAGAAAAAATCACAGGATCCAATCATTTGAACATTCTGGTCTCTTTTGTCCTACAACTTTTTTAGTTGTAACAAAGTTATACCTATTTCTTTATGTTGCTAAGCTTGTTCATTAACTGCATAGTCAGGGGAGAGGGGAAGCTCTGTGTATAATTTTTGGTGGTTCTTTTTTGTCACAGGTAAGAAAGCAAAGGGTCAGAAGCATTGAAAAAGACTTCAGGGCAACAAATAACTTCCAGAAGTGAGTAACTCCCATTATCTATACATGGAAAGGAGTTTCAACAATTTAGTACTCTCTGCTCCTGAAGGAGAGCAGTGGGCAATGCCTCCAACATCCCAGCCTGGAACTAAACTCAGCTGTGGTCACATCTGGATGGCACCAACTTCTTATGACAGTCAAATGTATATAAAGACTCTTTGCTAATATTTACCTATCCCTTTGATCTTCAAAGAGCAGAGGATTCTAAGTTAAGTTTTAGCAGCTTTTTTCTTGAAAGTATCTTAAAAGGGTTCACTTTTTCTTACAGTTTACTGGCTAACTAGAGAGAAAATTTGCCATGGGATGCTGGAGTCATAGCCTCAGAACATCCAGAAGAGAGTTTGTGAAATTTGTCAGGAGTTTTTGGTGAGATATGAAATCAATGTTTGCTGTTTGCTTACAGCGTAGTAGTTGACAGAAGTTCCTATAAAATTGTGAAGGTAGTTGAAGCTATAGATCTATAATCAATTATTCCTGAAAAAACTAGATTATCATTCAAATGAGAATTCTGTCTCACAATTCCTTCTTACTCCAAGCCACATGGGAAAGATCTGCTGATCCTAAACCTCTCTACTTCTGCGATGTGTTCGCTGTTCCTGGGGGAGCTCCAGTGGGCTCAGTGCAGCTGGCACACTGTGAGGCCACACTAGGAGTAAGGTGCCTGGATGAAGCACAGGGAATCTGTGGCAAACTCTGGCATCACTGAGTGAACAGGTGCAGCAGGAGATTTTAAGACACTGCTAATTGGGCCAAATCTGACTTTCAAAAGAGGAAGAGATGTGAGTCTCCAACAGCAGTCTTTACTACTATTGCCAGAATGCTGTTCTAAAGTATAAATGGTCCAGAATGCATTGAATACCTGAGAATTTGTTTTGGTAAAACTACTATTTACTCTCATTCTTTGAAGTACTTGAACCTCTGCTGAAATTTAACACCCATCTTCCTACAAGAAAAAGAAAAGTCTGAAGTATGGAGCAAGTATGGAAAATTTCAGGGTGAAAAGTTGACCTAAGGCAAAGTCATAAGCTACTACTGAAAACTGGGATTTCTTAGTGGAACGTATTATGCACCCTCAAATACAGATTTCTTACACTATCCAGAGCCATAGAAAGATGCTTTCATTTACTTTCAGTAGCTTTTTAATGATACATATTTTTAATTAGAATTTCCTGCTGAGGTAGCATTACAGAAAGATGACAGGTTATACAACTTGTGCTTCAACTGATAAATACAACTTTTAATCTAATGTTGACAGTTTGATAGCAAAATACCGTAGCAGTATTATTCTTGACAGGTGGCAACCAATGGTCAAAAATATTATCTGCTTCACAAAGTTCCCCAGTTAACTATTGTTTATAGAAGTTTCTTTGACCTTAGTGTGCAGAAACATCACTTAGCTTCTGATAGGAAATGGAAATTGGAGCATCTTCCAGAATTTGTCAGGCAAAAAAGGCTTTATAAAGTGGGGGTTTATTCTGAAACTTTTGTTTAGTAGTAAGACTAGGAAGCTTAGTTAGATGTTTAGCTCAGTTAGATGTTTTGCAGTAAGAAAGGAATGACTGCTTGACAAGTTTAAAAAGTCATGCTTGACAGAACAGTTAAAGCTGTTACATAGCTTTATTGGATGACAGACTGAAGAACAGAAAGACTATCAAAATAAACTTTTTTTCTAATATATAGCCTTTTTTTTCCCTTCTTAATAATCCAAGGTCAAACATGTATTTTAATCACAAACCCTCTGAACTTTAATGCTCGGTCAGGGAAAATAGACCAAATTTAATGTTCTTTTCAACGCATTTGTCAGTCAACATACTGAAAGTGCATTACACAGGTGTGTGAGCAATGGCAAAGCTTTTTCTTAATTATCTAAGGATATTGCCTTTGGACAAAAGCTTTTGATTGGGAATTTTAGACTTAGTAAAATAATCATAGTTGTGAATTTCATTAATATCTCAAAGCTTTCTCTCAGATGTACATTTATCACAAAATTTTGGGACAATTTAAAATTATCTCAAATTCTGTTTTTTGTTTGATATTTCTACATATTAAGTAACATAATAAAGCCCATTTTCACCTACATTTGTCAACATGTCTGATTCTTTATATGAGTTCTTCTTTTTACCATATTTTTTGTATCATATTTCAATGGAGAGCTCAGTCTTGATCAGCTTGACAAATGGGTCACGCTGCACAAATTTCTTTCAAAAGGTAGCATTGTTGAGGATGAAGTTACAATATTAAACTCTTTTTACTGGTAATGACACAATATTCCTCAGGAAATTTTCATTCTTTAAAGCTTTTGCTGTAATACTCCCATATCAATCAATAAATATGGCAGGTTCCTTGAATTGCAGCTGAGGCGTTCAAAAGAAGTGTTTTTTTTTCAGTTTACTTTACTACCTTCCATATTGATATTAATTTTAGTATGATTATTATAACTATAACTCAAACTTATTTTTTGTTTGCTCTTCAGTACCAATCACTAATTCACACTGAAGGGAAAAAATTGCTATGAGGTTATATTTAGAAAAATAAATTTTCATCTCCACTTTTTCTCAGCTATATGAGGATTCTTTTGTCAGTGATAATATTTCTGCCTTAGAGTTTATTCCTATATATTGATTACAAAGCACCATTTACATATTCAGGACTATTGATTGTACATAAAAAGGTCATTCATTTGATGTTAAAATTCTCCTTAAAATGGAGAGAGAAAAGAGAGTATTTTTTGAACTTGTAAAACAATTTTAAAAATGCAGTCTTTCACATCCATCTCCCATGTTTCTCCTAAAGTTTGTTATAAAACCTCTGAGACTTTATTTTTTTTTTCTCCTTTAATTTTCCCTGTCACTTGGCAGTAGGGGAGAAATATTCCCCTTTGAAACTCTCATTATTCTTCATTTATGCTGCAACTAGAGCCCTAGTCCAGGAAATAGCTGAACACATCCTTTTTTCCTATCGGGCTCAAAATATCTTCACATCCTCTCTTAAATGTAGGTCAAATTTTGTATACATTTATATACTGAAATAAATATATAACCCTTAGAATATATTCTATTGCAAAACTGTACAACTGTTTGATACAATGAAATAATTAGAACAAAACCTCTACATGAGGGATAACTTGGTCTATATAGAAAAAAAGAAATTAAAACTGTGTTAAGGATTTATTTCAATGGTCTATGTACAGCGCCTGAAATCCCAGAAGATTCCACTGAGTTCACCGTACTTTCAGAATAAACCAATTCCAGACATAATTATGGACTGAGTCCATAAGTCTTCCCTTCAGCTGGATTTATAATTAGCTTGTTAGTCCTTCTACAGCCTAAGAGAAATGACCTTTTTAGAGTCAAGATATCCTTTCTCATGATAGCATCGGTGTTATGAGAGTAAAAAATGACACTAATTTGTTTATTGGACTTGCAGTCAATTACAGTTTTGCCTCGTAATACGGTAAGATTATTTTTTAAAGTCAAATTATTAAAGAGTTAGAGAGTATTTTTCTGAGAATATTAACACCCATGAGAGAAAGTATAGTGCAAATCACATCTGCTATCCCAGGCAGATATTCATCCTACCTTTTTTTTCGTGACTGTGCAGATATTTCACCTAAAGATCAAAAGGAACAGTATCACCGGAGAAAAAAGGATTAGCTGCATCAGAAAAACAATACTAATTTTTCAGTGATTTTGCTGACATATCAAATGTTTTCAGGAACTCTGGCAACTTTCTCCAGCATCTTTGCTCATGGTCAGTGGTGAATCCACAGAAATGGAGATCAAAACGATAAATGAGGATCTGACCTACCTTTACCTCCATTATAAAAACTATTATGTTATAAAAATATTTTCTGTTCAGAGGCTCAGATAAGCAAGGAACTCAGGACTCCAACAAACCTAAGCCTGGCCTGTATTCTAATGCTTTTAAATAGCAAAAGCTAGGCATAAGCCTAAACATCCCACTGAATAAGTCTTATAAGAGTGATATTCTTGGTTTTTTTGGTTTTTTTTTGAAACATAATGACATTTTTTTCCAGTGTGATATTTTTGTTTCTGAAATTGCAGACAAAAGCAAAAACAACTAGGAGGATGAGGTGATACAGGATGCAATTTTCCTTGTTCTTAGAGAATAAGTAGTTGAGATTTTTCTCAAAGGTCTTACATATTTCAGAAGTCAATCCATTTGAAATTCTGTCTAATTTTTACTTTTGCTTTCTTTTTTTGATGAACTTAATGGTCAAACCCTGTTCAATAGAATTCAATAGATTAAGATTTTATAAATTCTCCTATCAAATTGTATCCAAAATACAGAAACAAAAGGTAGAATTACTACAGCTTTGTAAGAAAAAAAACATAAAGAAGAAGTCAAAAGGCATGCAGAACATTGCATACATAATGCATAATAGCAAAGTCTTTAATAAGAATACTTTTTATTGGTGCAAAATAAATTATTACTTTTAGCTTCATAGGAGTGGTTGGATGATGATCAACACTTTTGTCAAGAAACAAAATGTTTTTCCAGTGGCTGCACAAACAGAATAAACCAGAAATAGAACATTATTTTATGTAAATGATCAATCTTTTCATGGTCCTTGAGACTCATTTCATAACAGATTTCTGCAAGGCTACACCACTGAGTTTGTGATGCATGTAATAGAATTGGAGAGCTCCAATACAATTCCAGACTGGGAGGATCCCTGTTTATCTTCAAGTTCACATTTCTAACATCAGGTCTAGATTTCATGGCTTTGGTAACTTTCAAAAGACCGACAAACTGATCTTTGAAAATAGGTTTTACCTGTAGCTCTATCTGGTAGCTAACATAGGTGGTATTTTCCTTAGGAAACTGAGGGAAATAAACTCTGTTACATGTATAGCTTCTTCACATATAAGCAGATTTGACTAGTCCTGCTGCAATATTTGCTCCCAACTTCAAGTGCAGGAGAGTTTATACTCTAAAAGGAAACACACTGAATTGCATTCAGCTGCCTTGAGCTGTAATAAAGAAGCTCTTTCTGGACACCTCAGTGGAAGCTAAGCAGTACTCTGCAGCTCCACAAATCAATGTAGGAAGATATAAAAGGTTTCTTTAAGTGGAGAGCTCAGCTCCTTCTTACCCTTCCCCACACAGACACCTTCAGTATTCATAGAAATTTCATACTACATGTAGATGCTCACAATCATAAAAGACAAAATCCTCTGTAAAGAGAAACCTCATTTTCATCTAGCTGCTGCCCAATTTACTGAGTGAAATTAATATTTTCTGGAAATTAAAAATGCTTTTTGCTCTGAAATCAACTTTTTAGGCTTAACCTTCAAGTGTTAGTATTGCAACTACTCAAAAAATTGAATTGTGCAACCAACATAATAATGTGAAAAATAAAAGAGAGTGTTGTTCTGACCTGCCTGCATTCAGAGCACACTTTAAAGTTTGTGGAAGAAAAATCACATGGACAGATTCTTGGTGAAGAACTGACAGAAAACCTCCTCAACTACCAACAAGAACATCAATTTGTTTTGCTAATAGAATAAGTACTCCTTCATCTTCAATTTTCACCATTTAAAATTCTTACTATTTGACTGATTTAGAAAAGCTGCAAAACACCAGTATTGATTAAAAACAATAAAAATAATTTCACAATTAAAAATATCCACTTTTATAGTAGCTATTTTTAATTTAATTTAAAAACGTAATTTTTCTATACTGGCTTGAAAACAAATTTGAGTTTTCAGAACAAATTACAGAATTGATTTTACAATTTGCTTCATGTTCTCACACAATTTTTGATCCTGGAAAGCAAGTCAGGAAAAAGAGTGCAATGAAAATAGATTGAAAACCTTAGGGCATTTGATTTCAGATCTGTATCCAAAGCCAATATTTTTCCTAGGGATCATTTGAGAAAAGTCTATTTGAAATGTAAAACTACCCATGAACCTTGGACATTTACATCAGTTAATTTATTCACCTGCACTTCCAAGACAAATGATACAAATGGAATTTACTCTTATCAACACACTGTAATTAATGGCAGAGCTCAACTATTTGCTCCAAATCTTGCCAGGCAATGTAGTCCATACAGTGGGACAGAGCAGGATGAAACTCACTTAATTTTGCTGATAATTGTTCAACAGGGTGTGTGACACATCTGAGAGAAAATTCAGAAGCAATGAAGTAAGGCAGAGCTGATGCCAAAAGCTGATAATAGATTAAAAAACCCCCTATCTGGCATGTAGTTTTTTTTTCATCGCTGAGGGGATATTGTGTGCAAAATTGAGCAGAGAAGTCACTACTATATATCTCTATTTTAAGATCAACGCTCAAAAGACAAAAATTTATGGATTTAAAAACTTTGTCTGGGCTCCCTAGCACAATCTGCACAAAGACTTTCCCCCAAATCAGAAGAGGAGGAGCAACTTGTAGGAAAACCTTTGACTGTTAAGAGCCTAACTTATTACTTGTTTAAGGATATCACTGATAGTCCAACTCAACAACTGTAAAAATGTTCGCCTAAGAAGACTCTAAACTTGCTGATCTTAAGCAGTAAAATACCAAAATACCTCATAGAAAAGTAAAAAAAATGGAGTGAAATGGAATGGAATGGAATGGAATGGAATAGAATAGAATAGAATAGAATAGAATAGAATAGAATAGAATAGAACAGAATATTTTGGGTGGAAGGGCCATACTCTGAAGGAACATACTAGTCTTGCTGCCTGACCAGTTTAGGGCTGACCTAAAGTTAAAGAATAATGTTAAATGCATTGTCCAAATGTCTTAACACTGACAGGCTCGGAGCATTAACTTCCTATCTAGGATGCCTATTCCAGTGGTTAACCACCTTCTTGGGAAAGATAAGCTTCCTTAATGTCCAAATCTGACCCTTCTCTGGCACCACTTTGAACCACTGTTTCTCTGAAATACTCTTGCACCTATTTCAGTGAAAGGTGCCTGCAGGCATCTGTCATTTTAAGGCACTCTGGGATTAAGGACAACTTTGTAATAGGAGCAACTTTATGTGCAGAGGTTAAGATTCATCTCACCTATCTTTGGCTGACTAATCAAACTTAGCCAGGTTTCTAGACCAAGCTAGCTGTTTAGGCTCCTTTTTCAGGATTAAGGAGTGACAGCCACCTCCAGTGGATGAATCATCGCACCTACCCAGATAGATACCTGGGATCCTAATCTGGGATTAGGTGATTAGGCTATCAAGGGGATTAGCTTTGCTATAGACAGCTCACTGTCAGACGGCTTCAGCTGGTCACTCCTACTCCTAAAGTTAGTCCAGGCTTTCATACCTTTATACTGCAATAGAAAATGGATTTTAGGTGATAATACATATTTGGGAAAGCCCAAAGACAGATGTTGCAAGGAAACAGGAAGTTTCCCTCTTTGCCACCTGTTTGATGTCCCCGTGCCACAAGTGTTCATATTCAGTCTGGGGATCCTACTGCCAATACTGTGGCCAACTCCCCTGTCCCTGCTGCCTCATTCTCTTCGTTCCAGAATGATCAGAAACCTCCAACAAGGAAAACTTCTTTCAGGAGCAGCTTTTCCAGACTGTGAATGAAAGACAGTTGGTAAATGTTACAATACCAGCCACCAAATGATCAACAGAGTTTTGTCAGTACTCTGCTGCTGCTTCCTCACCAATTTCATTATCTATGTGCCTTGCCTTAATTTCCAGGCTTCTAATGCCTTATTGTGCTGTTTAAACACAATCCAAGCATATAAAATTATTAGATCTTGCTTGTCCTCAATGAAGATTCATTTCGTTTGCAGGAAACAACAAAAACCCACTCATAGTTTTGAATATAATTAATTCACTACAGACTAGAACTCAAACAGTATGTAGTACTCTTACACACTGTACTGTCACATTAAAGTATATGTCTATCCTAATAGGTATCTGAGTCTGCCCTGCAAATTCAGTCAAAAAGAAAAGATTTTTCCTTAAATCTGTACAGAACCTGGAATAAAGGGACATACTGAACCTGGTTACTTAACCATAAGCACACCAGGTAATCAACAGCAACACTGAAACTTTTTGAGACATTGTTTGAAAGCAGATCTTTTGGTTCCTAGAATTTGAAGCTTCCTTCAGACGTTTCCTTCCCACAGCTTTCAGGCTTGTCACTATGTGGAAGGGACTGCTGTACAGGTTATTCTCTGTGAAGATGGGCTTTGAATGCTCTGGGTCATAGCTTCTGCAGTAAGCAGCTTTGCCCAGAAGCTTTTACTAAAAGAGCAAAAGATAAAATGGAAAATAAGGCCATATACCAAATGATAAAGTTGTATTGACTTTTTTCCTTCTTTTTCACTTTTGCATTCTCTGGATGTTTATTATCTTTTAGATTATAGACTGTGTTGGTGAGGGATTGTGTACTCCTCCCTGATTTTATTGTATATAGTACTGTCTCTGAGCAAGTCTATACTTATAAAGTGCACAATGCTTTTGTGTTCAGTAAGACCTAAATAAACAACACTTTGTGGCCAGACAGGTATACAGACGCCTGATGATAAAGAAATAAACCAATTTTTTTCCTAAAGTTGAGAGCTAGACAAGTCTTTTCCTTTCTTTGTCTGCAGCAGACCTTGATGACTAAATACATCATTCTATAATACCCAAGAAATGAACAATGCTGCAGATTTCTTCAAGGAGATGAATCATCATATCTTACATGAGGATCTGTCCTGGAGGTTGGCATAACCTCAGTTGAAGCTGAATTAATGGTATTGACCTTTCCTTCATTTTCCGAATACTACAGACATCAACACTAATTTTGATAAGGTTCAGTGAGATGTGAGAGATTTACAGCTCAAAATGTCTGAAATAAAACCCAGGCAACAGAGATTCAGAAGCTGTCATAAGATGAAGTTTTGCTCTGGATGAACAGTCTCAGACAAGGTTTAGGCTACAGTAAAATCTGAACTGGTAGCAGTTTCTATAATTTGCCCTGCCAAGTATATAAAAGAAGGGGAGAAACAAGTTCCCAACTCTAACTATGAAGCAGAGAAAAAAATTCCAACCAGTTTTAAAGAATGCCATCCTGAAATCCAAGGGGGAAAAAGTTCAGTTAAAATTTTATTCTTTCTATTATTAACCTCTTTGAAAATAAAAAGGCAAAGAAAAATATTCTAAGTTATTTCTGTGGCTAAAACTAACCCCCAAAAGCTTGTCAGAAGCTGTGCCGTACCCCTCTTCCTAGCAGAGACCACAAGAAAAAGAAAACCAAGTTAGGAAGTCAAATTGTGGATTCATTCTCTTTTTTGTCTAAACTCTGTTAAAAAAGATCTTTGGGCCTTTCTGTTGCATAAAAGTAAATATGAAGATGTAGACATGCCTACTTCTACTGTTACATAACTGGAGTTGTAGCACCAGTTAAATTCCACTTATATACATTTAGAAAATTACTTTATAACTTTGTCTGTGTTGGAGACCTTTGGATGGCATTAGTTGGCATTACATGACAGAAAATCATATGTTAAAATGCAGGCTATGCCAAATTAACAGCTATAGTAATGACTCCACATTTTTCAGTACGAGAACTGTTCAATCACTGCTAGTGGTTGGATTTCTCCTGACTGCTAGATGAATTAGGCCAGATCCATCAGTAAAATAAAGTCTACAACAGGCAAGCCACAGCAATTAAAACCTCTTGGTTTTACAACTTGAGAAGTAAGAATCTGTTAAAATATCAGAATATCTTTTAATAGTAGTTAGGCTGCTTAAAGACGAACATTTCTAAAACCCATCTGCTTATTGATCTCTGCAACATGATACCATTGGCTATTTCTCCCCTCTGAAAATTCCTGCATATAGAATGTGGATGGGGCGCCATAAACTCTAATACCTTTTCAGATGAGCTGAATTGCATGCAGAAATAGAGTTAGGTCTGGGAGGAATAAAAAGTAGTATTACATGGTACTTTCAAGCTGTCCAAGCTGCTCTTCTGCTGTCTTGAAATAAGAAGGCTGGTATGTCTCTAAGGGAGTCTGCAGTGAATCAGTGGAAAATGAACAAAACTCCAACATAGCCTCCCTCCCAAATATAAAGCTAAAAAACTCCCAAAATACTTTGCACATGTGTGTAACAGCTAAACTTATTCGTAACTATTGTAGGGGCTCATTCCAGTACCCTGTGCAGCCCTGTGGTGCTTGGATTCTGACAGCATGAGCATAGTGGCACAGAGTCCCATTGCCCAGAAATGCACCAGAAAATCAGGCTGAAGAATTTAATTCAGAGGGCTGCTCTCCCCACACTACTTCTGCAGTTATTCAAGTGTGGTTGAAACCTCTAAATGGACACTCAGAGGAGACTGACTTAAGTGATACAACTCCACTATGGAAAAGTTTATGGAGTTGCTTACAGGGCAGCCAAGCCAGCTGTTTGAGCACTTGAAGTCCACTCGCGAGACCGGAGAGTTTGCACCTACATATTTGTGCAGCAGCCTTGGAGAAGGTTGTGTTTCAGCAATAAACGACTGAGGACAAGGTCTGGCACCTTTGTGCCGTTCAATTCCAGACACATAAAAGCCCCGTAACAGCAGATGAGATGGATGAGGTCTGGCTCTGACCCACAGAGCAGGTAAATACAACATGAGGTGTTTTGTAAGGCATGTAGCATTACCTCAATATTCCCCAGGTGTGCCAAGGCATTTGCAGGACTGTTGCTGCAGTTGCTGAATCTGGCCACAAACTATGGCTGTGGAGCTGTTTCTGTGCAGCAGAGTATCTTCAATCCTTCTCCGTTTCTCAACTCCATTGGATGCTTAAGAGGCTTCTAACTGATTTACTTTGCCTAATGATACATGAAGGGTCTATGATGTGTTTTGTTCTTTCATCAATGAATGGTTTTCACTTATTGAACTAACTTTATAGCTCTTGATTGGTCATTTAAGTGAAATATCCATTCATTCTCTCACACTGCTAACAGAAGCATTCATAGTGAGCATCATGACTCGCAGTATTAGCACAATAAATCCAGTTCAGTGGGTCATTTCTGGATTTGGGAATTGAGTCTGAGCTGATCTGCCTTGGTATTAGTCAGTCTAATGATTCATCTCCACTGGGATAAAAAGAACAGGCTGGTGCCTTTCAAATTAAGCATTTACATTCTGCTCCCAGTTAGTTTTCTCTTCAAGAACGAGTCATCACAGACTATATCTTTGGTGTGGTTTACCTTGCTTTCTACTGATATTTGCCCTAAATGACACAAACTCATGATCAAGATTAAAAAAAAAAACAACAAAAACCCACATAAAAATGGTTCTTTATTTCTACTACATTTAGAAGTAATTAATCAGCTATGAGTACCGTTATACCAACGTACCTGGCATTATTCATTTTGGCAGATAAAAGTGCTTACAGGATGTATCTGAATTTGAAACAAACAAGAAAAATATACATACTCTTAAAAAAGCACTCTGGAGCAGGCTTTGAGCATGTTAAAATGCATTAGGAGGGATTCCAGTGACAGGTGCACCAAAGCCAGTGAAAATTGCTAATTAGAACTTTTCAGGAGAGATAAAAGAATAGACAAGATATTACATGACAATCATAAACCAAACGTAAGTTTAGAAATAAAATGTGTGGGAAAAAAAGGCCAAAAGAGTCAAGCTTTTCTTTTGCTACATTATGTTAACTACCACTTGCAATTGTTATAAATGTCACTTGCAGGCTTCCAGCTGTTCTGGAATGGGTTTGTTTTTAAAGCACTGACTGAACAGAATAATTGTTTTGTAATGTTGAATTGTATGGTGTTGGTTTTGCTTCTGCTTTTTAATGTATTTAACTGGATAATCAAATAACGTTTATGCCTCACATACCTGCAATGTGATAGGGAATACTCTGAGTATCTAATGATTCATATTCATGTCAGTGATTTGTCTAAGCTGTTGTCATGGTTTGACACTGGCCAAAGGCCAGTGCACCCATGAAAATATATTTTTCTCAATTTCTGCTGTGAGGTAGGTCCAAAAAAGGAGCACAGTCACCCAACTTAAAGCATAAAGAAGAAACTTTATTAACTAACACTAAAAAGAAGAAAAAAAACCAAACCAGAAACCAGAAGGAAACTTTCAAAACATCCATCCTCCCCCCACCTACAGTTCACTCTCCCACCAAAACCNGATTCTTTCCTGTCTTTTCCTTGAGATCAGGTCTCAAGCCCTGTCTCTTCATCTCCTTTGAGCTGTTCCCTTTTCAGTTGAGCAGGATGCATGCCTTAAAAAGGTCCATCTGGGCAAGAAGCAGTTAAAATCTCATTCTCTGGGACTTCTACCAGTATCTTGTCCCTTCCGATAAGATGACCATTGTACAGCACATAACTCCTATGCCTCTGATCAAGTTAAAGCACTCATGATTCAAGACTTGTGTAGGTTTTAGCTATTGTTCAGCAGCTAAATTTCGATTAAAAAAAATTCTTTGTGTTTTTGTACAATGTTGGTGTCTACATTACAGTCTCCAGCTTTGGCAATACACTTTTTAAATTAGTATAGCACTTTCAGGCTGTAATTTTGGTTTCATGACCTGCTTTGATGATGTCATCCATAAATTCCCCTTCTACTTTTATTGTTGTATAAGCTGGGTGGCCTAAGGCCCTGATTTTCTTCTCATGTTGGTTTTATTCTGTAAAATAAATCTAATGTCTTCAGGGAAGTTACTTGTGATTTAAACCCACACCAGAGGAAAGCCAAAGCTTCAGGTTACAGCAGTACAATCAAACACAATTGAATTGCAGTGACTTAACAAGCTGCCTCCTGTCAGCTGAGCAGCTATAAGGATCCAGGAGCATGTTTTTTGTCCAATTAATTATGAGAGAGTATAACTTGGATTAAATGAATGAATGGGGGTGAAGACAACAGAAGACATCAGAAAAAATAACTTTTCTAGGCCATTTAGTGCTTAACCCTAAGGTTTAGCTTTGGTCTGTAACCAAAATCTGTGAACTGTACTCTGGGAGACAGACTTTTACAAGTTTGTTGCTCTCATCATGACACCATGCTCCTCCATCACCACATTATAAGCTCCCAGTTTACAGCCAGGGAGGCAAGCACCCACATTCAACTGTGATTTATATGACCTGTAATATCAAATGATTTTTTTTAGATGAGGTGAATGGCATCCTAGAGCATATTAACTCTGTTAAACATAATTCTGGTAACTGCCAAAGGAGAGAAAGCTGACTGATTTCAACACACAGTTATGTATTGCCACCTGTTGAACGCCACCTGAGTCTCCTATAAGCAGGCTTTATTTACTCAATGTAGTAACTGGGACTGAAGTAAGAAGCAGGTTTGCTTTGATCTTTTTTTCTGGGCACAGAGGGAGTTATTTGAGGTACCTAGTTTCAAACATGTAAAATGTAAAAAACAAGCTAAGAAAAGTGTGTGGAATCCCTTTAGAATCAAAAGGGAAAAGTCCCTTGTAGAGGTAAAAAAATGTTACTTCTTATACATATACATACATACATATATAT
>VXBU01001490.1:526845-556822 GCA_013400315.1 Bombycilla garrulus
ATATAGAAATATATATACACACATATACATAGGACTCTTCCCTATATAATGTAGAGTATCATACTCTAGAGGTAACCTTTTCTACATTGACTTAAAATGTTAATCTGGATAGTAGGGTCAGATGGAGACACTAAGGAAGAGGAATGTTGCAGCATGAAGTAACTGAAGCAACATGCCACTTTTGCTTTCTGTGTCCTGTCTTTTCCTCTTCTCCTCTCATGCAGATTTTTCTCTCTCCACAGGTTGAGTGGAAGACCATAACATTTTCTCATTCCATGTAAAAATGAGAAAGCACCTGTAGATAGCAAAGTTTTTTCGGGTCAGGAAAATTATAATTGTAAGGATCAAACACGGCACTGTGTTGGTGACCAAAGACAGTGGTAACTTTGTGTGCCTCTTCCCCCAAAAACCTCTTTCCTTTTCCAGCTCTCTGATGAGTGATGACACCAGGACACCAGGTTGGTATCTCAGGAGGAACTGTCTGGATGTTCATATAATCAATGCATTCCAGAAATGGGGAGCTGAGATGTTTGCTATTGACTTTGATGCACATCAGCCTGAAAAGGGTGTAAAATTCTGCTGGAGTCTGTATCATCTAGTCTACTAAGGTTTCAGGCAGCTTCCAGGTAGATTCCACTCTAGTATGTCCAGCTTGAAGATGAGAAATACTCACTTTTGGATGTGTGTGTATAAAGCACTAAGGTCCTGTCAGATACAGATGTAAAATTGTGGCCACCTAGGTTCTTTGTACCTTTGTAATTGTGAATTCTGCAAAGCCAGAGGCTGTAAACCTGTACATTTCCAGCTGACCCTGCTTATATTCTAACCCTTTAGACATAGCCTGTTGGCCAAATTGGAAACTCGGTGGACTGAGCCACACCTGCACTTCTCTGAGAAGTTTCACAAGCAGGTGGGTCTCACTGAAGCTCATGACTCAAGAGGAGGGACCATGACTGGATTATACCAAGATAGCTTGTAGCAGATGATGAGCTGTTTAGATACTGCATTGGTAATATTTAGAACTTTATTAGCAATAAAGCTAATCATAATCATGCACATGATCACTGAAACCTTCTTCTTGCGCCTGGGCAGCAACCTTCTCTTGAACAGTCTGCTGCAGGCACAAAACATTGACCTGGCATTCCCTGTTAAATCTGGTGAGCTTTTTGCCCTGGTCAACAAATCTTTCTACTACATCCACCTAGAACTTACAGGAAAAGTCACAACAAACCTGGTAACAGATAAAATCAAATTAATAACTCACTGTGCAAATGAGAAAAGACATTGTGGACAGCAAAAGTTAAAAATCAGTAGAAAAAAGTAGTGCACAATTCTGCATCCTTTACATAAGAAGCTTGCAAAGAAGTATAAGACCTGGACTTTTAAAATTAATGAAAACTCTTCAAATTTAAACTTTATAGACTCATTAAATCAGTAAACAAGAATGGCATTGTGTGAAAAGGGAGTTTGAATTTTAACTTCATTTTGTAGTTTAATCCATCACAAATAGCTTTAGACAAAGCAGTAAAACATCATAATCTCATCTTTTCCCCATCTTAGTTGCCAGCATTCAGTAATCCGAAAATTGTTTTTCTGGAGTATTTAGTATGGAGTAAAAACATAAATTTCCATTTCCCAGTTGTACTGTGTCCTCAGCTTCAGGAAAAAATAGAGACTAGAGAAAAAAACACCTTACCTAAAATATACTGTGCAGTTTTGTTTACCTACCAGAGCATAAGCATTATACTTCAGGGTTTTGTTCTCTCTAATTTATTACTTGAAAATATTTGAATAGACTCTAAGGAAAAACATGGGAAGCTCACAGTGACAAAAACTATACTTAAAAATCAAATATTTTTAAAGGTTTGTTTTATTTTGAGCAGTGAGATCAAGTCATGATATATTTCTGTGGATTTGCATTTTATGTGCTATGTAAAGCACATAGGAAAAATGCAGCCTTCATGTTGATAGAGATTGATAGGATATTACTACAACACTCGGGACATGAATAGTAGTAAAGGATTATCAGCAAACAAGAGTCTAGCAGAAGTATCTTGAATAAAACACATGCAAATCTCTGAAGTAGACTATGAATATAGAAGGCAATCATTAAAGATGAGAAACTAATGAAGAGGCTCACAGGAGAAGTTTCCTCATATATCTTCTAACTTTCTGGTTTAAATGTTCATCTGTGGTAAATAAAACTTTCTTTCTCGTTCATAAAATTTCAGTGTTGTATTGTTCTCTTATCAGTAACAGTTAAGTATAAAAACACAGTGAAAGAAACCACAAACGCTTGTGAAGAGCTATTGTTCCCACAGCATACCTGTGTGTGCATGATTCCAGAAACATTGTTCAGAGGTTTCCACTTCTTATGCCATTACAATTTCATTTGAATTTTATATTTTCAATGATTGTTACATTTCAGCTTGCTTCTTTCTGATACTAGCCACTCTGTGCCTTGACTCAGGGACTTCACAGTTGCACATATCGATGAGGGTTGCACTACTCTCAGGTAGTTCAGCTCAGAAAGGCCTTTCAGCCTTCCTGCACAGCACTCTGGGTCATAGGCTTGAGTTGCACTTGCCTAGGGGTACACTTAGTCTAGGAGGTTCTTTGGTGTGGCTATGCTCGAATGTGTTTCTTAAACAACTATTTAGACATGTGAAAATGTCTGCTCCAGTAGATGTTATGGTGCTCCTCTTCTCCAGGAACATCCCACAGAAAAGACTATACCAATACTCTCATTTTTCTCTGTAGAAGCTAGCAACTTCTGGCCTACATTTGCAGAAGTTTACTGTTCCCACTGTTCCTATCACCAAGTTAACAGGTGTAGGCGAAACTCCCAAAAACCCTAATCCCTTCTTCTTTCTACATACTGGCTAGACAGAGAGAAAATTCTGCTTAGGGAAGACATGAGAAATTAATAACCTCCATAAAATACCTTAATTGATAGACAGTCTGCCTTTGCATTTCCTTTACTAGACTTATTTAAAAGTAGTACAGGAAAATCTTGTGAGATTTGAATTATTACTATTGTTCAGGTTCATTTATTGCAGGTACAAGCCTTACAAGGATTTGTTGCCATGATCAATTTCCGGTTTTATTGGCAGAAGCCATCTTGCCCTAGAGGTATCATGTTTCAAAGAGTCCAGTGGAATCTGGAAAGTTATGGTGCATTTTTTGTGGTGCTATGCTCCATAACCTTTCCACTGAGTAGTAATGCACTTGTGGATCTGCCAATTTATTCTTTTCAGCTTTCTGCCTACTCATATAAATAATACATGTGAGGAGAGGAAGAGGACTCAGCTCTCAAGAACTACAAAGAAAGTGTGCCTGTCTCAGAATGGGATTTGGGAGTGCAATATTTGAAAAGTGATTACAGACTCCTCAAAGAAATAAATAAATAATAAAAAGGACCCTGATATTACTTTTGAGAAAGAGCTCTGAGACTTAGAAAAACACCTGAACTGATAAAGGCAGAGGAAAGAGAAGCCAGCAGTTTGCTGCTTTAATCCTGACAGCATGCATTTAATCTAATAAAGGCCTGGATTTTCTGCAAACTTCACACTTCTATCTTCAGTAAAATTACAGAAATAGGATATTTGGACACATTTCTCTTAGGTTAAGCTTTTCTCACAAAGAAGGGAACATCATGTTAAATGGAAACAAATATGTTCAAGAAACTCCAATTTTAATTTTCACAAAAAGAAATATTTAAGGCTTGAATAGCTACTAGCAGCACTAAACAGAGACAATCATTACAGGTTGAGATACCTTACTGTAGGATGCACTCCCATCCTTGTAGGTTTTGGTTACTTATTTTAAACACACATACCTGACCACACAGATACAATGCTCATACATGAAACTGCAGTAGACTGCGCCTAAAATCTTCAAGGAAAGTGTAAGTCAGGCCCATGAATCCAATTCATATTTGGAAAATATCTGACAGAGTTTAGAACTGAAATCATAATTCAAAATCACCCACATACCATGGAGGTTCAAAATTCAGATTTTTTCCCTGGGTCATGGAAGGTGTTTGAAAGACTTGAACAGTGATTTAATATTTTACTGAGAAAAACCAATCTGCCTTGCAAAGATCAGAATTATTATAAAGGTTATGATTTTCATGTATGCTAATTTCTAATTGTTTCTCATCCTAGGTCTTTAAATTTTTTCTTCTGAGAATTTTCCTCCATTTTTTCTTCAGGAAGACCCAGAATCCTACAACTTTTCTCACTTTCAGATCTCAATGCTTTTTATCTTCTATATTAGAAAATGACAAAGTAGTTCTGATTTTCTTCTTGCCTGCACTAATTGAACAAACAGAGAAGTCATCCTTGACATGTAAAACAATATTAAAAGTCTTTGAATTATAACCATGTTTCATTTTTACCAGAATCTGAAGCGGAACTTCCTCAAAATTTGCAGGAGTGTAATTGCATTGCCTAAGGCACTACTCAAAATCGTTTATCTGTCCCATCAAGACCTTCCCATTCAACCAACACCTTCCAGCAACTGCACACTAAACATGCTCAATTTTTTTTTCATTATATGAAGGTTTCACAATCATCCCTCTTTGCAGATGTATATTTTAGACTGTTTAAGTTTGATATTAAAGCCTAGGTTTGTTTCTGTGGGAATGTGTTGCATAAGTGAGTCACTTGGACTTCACCAATTTACTGAATTTAACTATGTACCCCCTGAGTTTTGAGTATGTCAATGGACTATTCTCACTTGTCTTTAAACTATTAGACTTAAAGAATGGCTGACAAATCCCTCAGACCCCAGGATATCAAGCTGCACATATAAAAATTTGTTACACAAAAGGTAAATGAGAGTACAAAACAAAATAGGATGGTATTCCACAAATATTATTTAAACAGGTAAACAAAAGCAGTAAACTGTCTTAAGAACACAGTGCAGTAAAACTTACATGAAGAAGCCAACTACCATGAAGTGACAGAAATAGTGAATACAACCAGTAATGTTGACCCTTCCCCAAAGTTCACATCTGACCAAGCAGAACCAGTCGCAAGTTAAACAATTGAGCCTTCACCTTGAACTCCTCTTTTCCTTTTGAAAAACAAGCTTCTGTCTCACAACAGCCATGCTTGCACTCTGCAAAATCCCTTAATAGCAACAAGTTGTTAAGTAGAATTGGACCTAAATTGTTCTGCTTGAATGGCAAGACCAAGCTGGGAACGAAGGTATGGACATCTATTGACTGTGACAGTTGACTCGGCAAGTGAGAGCCTGGAGTTCTGACCCCAGGTCACCTATGCAGTGTTAACACAGCTTTAGTAATCTTGAGCAGAGAAAGACAAGGTTTTATATTTTGCAGTAGGTGTTTATTATTAGATGTTTCAAATCTAAATATAAGACATAGCTGCCCATTTTTTTCTGCTAATCAATCAGCATGTCTGAATAGTGTGAAGAAGTCACCTGGATATCCCTTGTGACATTTCATTTTAAAAAGACATTCTTTTCCCAGAGTTTTAGGTACCACCACTTCAGCCCAAAATCCAGAAAAAGGAAGTAAAGAAATTACAATTCCTTCAAATCTGGATCTCAGTAACGTGCTAAATTATTGAAAACAACTCATGAAATTCTTTGTTTGATCTATGGTGTGATATGCAGTTCTTACAGGCAGGCTTGAAAAACAAAACAATACAGAAAACGAAAGGAGAGATAACAAAGGTTACTAGGTCAACAGATGTATTTTAATACTATTCTATGTGGCTGTTTTTAAGATCAAGCAGTTTTTGTTAAAGAACAGAATTCAACTTTAGTGCACCAAGAAAGAAATTTTTGTTTAAGGTGTGGTAGTGCTGAATATCATTGTTGAAGAACCAAAATTTAATTTCAGTCCTAACTTTGTATAACTTATACTGGCATTGATTTCCTCTATTGCTTTGGCAGTATCCCTTCATATACTGTTGTCATTTTGTTCTTCTCCCATAAGCAGTAGCATTACTGTCATCTAGCTGAATTCTTCAGAGGTGTGCAAGTGCATGAGCAAACCCCAAACATACCTTAGATAGAGATGGCCTGTCATGATGACTGTGCAGTTATGTTTTGATCAAATTCATCAAAAGAGAGAATTTATTTTTCATTTAAACACTCAAGACATTGGGAAAACTGTTAAGACTTTGAATCTTAGATGAATGTCATGTTAAGATGAAAATGCATCAAAATTCCTCAAAATCAAAATGTTTTGACACAAAGTTTTATAGGTGATCCTGGGCTTGCCCTCAGCCCAAATGTGGTACAAAGCAGATGCTGATGAAGTTCAACAGGGACATGCACCTTATTTTATGAGGGGTTTGTAAGCCATGTCCCCAGGTGTAATTCTGCAGGTGGTCTGGCCCAGGGGGCATCTTGCTTTCCAACAACTGGCAAGAGGTGTCCTTGTTCAAGGAGGCACATCCCATCAAGGGACCTCTGGATGTCATCTACTGCAAAAGGAGACAGCAGGGAAACTAAAATAGCATGATCCACTTTCACTGAAGTGGACACACTCTGTCACCTTTCTTCCTTTCAAATCTGAATGTTTTCTGGATGAAAGATTTCAATTTTCTAACAGCTAGAGCAGGTTTTGCTCCATTTCTCCTCACCTTGTATGATTCCTTGGGATATTTTTATTATGTTTTTCCTCTTAATTGGAAGGCAACCATTTTTTTAAATGTATAAATATTTTGTGAAATAAAATCACTAAAATTTGCTCCTAAATATTTTACTTCAGCTATAGTAGCTTATTTTATTCTAATGCATGACTAAATACTTTCCTTGAATATTTACATGAGAGGGTAGTTTATAGGTATCTACAAAACTGTTATTTTCTAGGCAACTATATGGTTGGGATTTGGGTTTTTTTTTTGTTTTGATTTCTTTAGGACCTGTAATATCATTGAACAGTGAGGGATTCTCCTCTATCATCTTTGCCACCCATTTTATTACCTTCAGCTTTAAGTAGAGAGGAAGAAAAAAAAAATCATAATTTTACTCTGCTGGGAGGCCATGTGGGTGGAGTTTCCCTGGGTGCAAGAAAGGCACCAGTCACACTCTATCTCTGGAAAGGAGGTATTTTGCTGAGCTGTTGCAAAGATTGGCTCCTACCAAAAGCTCCTGTTAGCATCCACTTTTGGAGAGGACTATGGGAGGTAAGACAAAGAGTACTGTACATTAAATTAGCATAAGCAGCCTGATAACCAAGATGCCTTGGCAAGAACACACAGCTTTGAAGATTGCAAGAAGACTGACACTGGGGAAAGAAGATTGAATCATGTAGAAATGTTGCAAAATGTTTAAGTTTGTTTATGTGTTAACCCAATCAATGTAGTAAAAAATTATCAGTCTTCCTAAAGCATATGTAAATCACAGTAAATTCGTATTCTGATCACCAGTCAGTAGTCCCTGTCTCTCTCTCAATTGTCAGTAAGGACAGAGAAGTTTTTAACTTTAATTTTTATTTTGATTTTCTAATAAAAAACCAGACAATTCCACAAAGTATTATGCACTTTATAAATATTTCAAGAGTTAAATATGTGGAGGTTCTGATAAATATGCAGAGATTTTAATGCTTTATTAATGGTTTAAGTATTTCTTTGTAAGGATCTTTCAAAGAGGAGCATGGGGAATGTTCCGTAGAGTCACCTGACAGTGAACATTTGCAATTTGTTTGTGCACAGGACAACACACAGCTTGTAATTCTGGGTCTTTCGTCTGATCTCTGTTGAGACCAGAAATGTATTTGAAGAGAAGGACTAACAGTCTCTAGAGCTGTTAAGAAACAGCCCTGACAGATTTCCATGAATCTTTTCAGGTGGAGAAGGCAAAAATCAGTCACTTGAGTTTAGGACACGGAATTCCTTTGGACCTCTGAAGGCACCTATTCTCAGGTGGCAGGACTGCCAAGTAATGCATCTGTGTCTTTCTAAAAAAATTAAATACATATTTTCCTGTATAAATTTTGCTGCACTGGCTGATTCAGGCAGCTGTGATAACTGTTTTCTTGGCTCTCAGCACCAGAATTGGAGAAACTCGGGTAGCTGGAAAGACCGAACCAGTTACTACAAAAATGTTGTACAGGTTTTATGGCCAAATTGTGGGACAAGAGGCAGGAGAGCATCCCTGTGGAAAGAGATCTGGCTGTTTAGGTGGATGGCAAGTTGAACAGTGTGCTCTGTAGTGTGCCCAGGGTGTCTTCCCAGTGCAGCAGCCAGGAGGGCCAAGCATAGCCTGGGGGGCATCAGGCACAGCATTGCAGCTGGGCAAGGGAGGGCATTGTCCTGCTCTGCTCTGCACTGGGGCAGCCTCAAATCCTCTGCCAGGGGCAGATTTGGGTGCTACAGTATAAGGAGGCAATAAAGTTATTAGAGTATATGCAGGGGAGAGTGAGAAGATGGTGGAAGGACTCAAGGACAAGATTTATAAGGAAAGGCTGAGGTCATTTGGTTTGCTGAGCTTGGGGAAGGCTGAGGGTTTGCCCTCCTTGCTTTCTCGGGGGAGACATGGCAAGGGGAGGTGCTAATCTCTGTCTCTGGTGAGCAGTGATAAAACATGAGGAAATGAATGGAAATAAACTGTGTTCAGGTAAATTCTGATTGGACATTAGGAAAAAAGTTCTTCACTGAGAGGTCACTGGAACAGGCTTTGTAAGGAATTGGTCACGGGATCACACCTGACAGAGTTCAAGGAATGTCTGAACAATATTTGTAGTCGTAGGGTTTAGTTTTAGGTAATCCTGTAGGAAGAAAGGAATTAAACTTTGTCATTCTTATGGATCCCCTAGAATTTAAGATATTTTATAATTCTATGATTCTAGGTGAGTGCAGCCAGGGAAAACAGAGAGAGGAAGAAAGAGAAAGGGAGGTATACTAGTGCAGTCCCCTGTGATAATGCAGCAGAGGTGAAAAACACAAATTTCAATCTGGGCACATGGATCTTGCTAAAAGTGTGTCAACCCTGAACTGATAAGTAGTCAAAGGTCCTATGCAATATTAGCTTACTTTGCTGAGAAAATAAAGTTAAAATATTTCACTGAGAAAAAGCTAGGGACTTGGTCTTGAACTTTGGTTTAAGCCCCTAATTTTAAATGAAATATCTGCATTTCCTTTAAGTTAGCTATAACTGAGCTGATGCAAAAAAAAAAATGTCCCTTGCAAAGACAGCAACATAATTCCTTTGTGTGCTAATACGTACAGAAACTTATTTGTCTTAAGAGGGCAGAACAATCAGACAGCTCATCTCAAGACAGACCTTTGAATGTTTTTTACTGTTATTTAATATTTATCTAATCTTCGGATTTAAAAGGATACTATAAAAGATACAGCATTTTGGCTGAAATGGTCTAAGAATGTTTTAATTGGCCACATTTATTCAGATCATCAATACAACAACTTTTACTTCCCCTTGTAGAGCGGCTGGCAGTATAATGCCATGTTTATAATTCCTCCAAGTATACCACATAAAGTTATTTCAAATAAAAATAAGACATAGTTTAAAAAGTAATTTAAATTATTTATCAATATAATTAAGCTGTATTAATGCCCTTTATTACCCATATTAAAAATTCTCAAGGATTTTCATTCCTTTCATCTTTATTAGATGTGTCATAACTTGTAAAGCATTTTCATGAACTATTGATGAATGTGAAATGCTCAAAAGCAATTTTTCCCTTTCAGTTATAACGACTATATGGGGAGCATATTAATATTTGAACAAGTAGTTATATTTCTAGTTAGTATAATTTCTAGTACCTTTCCTTAGCATGCAGTACAAAGGCAGCATCCTTAATGCACAAAGCCTGCAAATACTTGTAGCTGAAAAAAAATTTACATAGTATATAGCATAATTACCTATGCCTACTTATCTCATAAAAGTAATATTATTATGGCAACATAAATTGAACAGAAGACTTTGAAACATTATGATGAAATAGGCAGCAGTTTCGGTGTTAGAGGTAAATTCATGGGGAAGTTGATTTTTTCTATTTAATAGAATTTTCTATTTAATAGAATTACTTAAATAATAAAAAGATTGATTTTATCTCCCATATTTTAAATTTTTAATATAGTATTCAATTTGGGTATTTTTTTTTAGAACTGTATCTCAGTGCAAACTTAATGCAAAAAAAAAAAAAAAAGAAAAAAAAAGGAACAAGAAAAAAAGCAGTTATTACACAAAAGTTATACTAGCAGTGGACAGTAACACCATTCAGAAACTCAGGCAGTAAAGAGAGTAGTAGAACCTATTCGTCCAGAACAGCAATAGCTGTCGTAATTTTTCTCTCTCTTTCAGATTCCTGCCCTACTATTCCAAGCTCAGCAAAGGAATTCCCTCAGACAGCAGTCTCTTTCATTCCTTGGAGGTGATTTATCTATTCCACTGTGCAATGAACAAGGCAGAGATGTTGGGGAAAAATAGTAAATCGTAATATAGTTAAAGATGGTTTCATAAGCCATAGGCAAATGAAGGCTTCACCGAAAAACATTACTATTTAGATATTTTGGAAGGATGAAGTAACTCATTTCTGTGAGGGTGGTGAGGCACTGGCACAGGTTGCCCAGAGAAGTTGTGGATGCCCCATCCCTGGAAGTCTTCAAGGCCAGGTTGGATGGGACTATCAGCAACCTGGTCTAGCCCATGGCAGGGGACTTGGAACTAGATGATCTTTAAAGGCTCTTCCAAACCAAGCCATTCTGTGATTCTATGATTCTATTTTACCAATTGAAAAATTTCTCAAGCCAGAGAACACCAGTAAGTAAATACACTCTTTAGTCTGCAGGATATTCCACAATACAGTAAGTATTCAAAATAATATTCACTCCTGGGAAAAATATGACACATTATAACATGCTTTTTAGATTCACAAAGAAAAGATGCTGCTGCAAGTATTTTATCCAAAACATAAAATAGAGTGGGTACAACTCCCAGAAGACTGCATTTAAAAGAGGGAAATACTTAAAACATCAAAATCAAAAGAACATCAAAAGGCAAATGGCAACCTATTTGTTATGGCAGCCCATCCGTAACCTAATTGCATGACAGAGTCATCCAGAGGAAACTTAAAAGATGCTTACAGAAGTGTATGATGGAAATCTTTTGGGAGATGGATGCCACACTGGAAAAACAGACTTTATGGCTGGAAATTGGATTTGTTATGATTGTTGTCCAGTGATAAGATGGCTGGAAATATGGTTGTGTGTTTGACAAACAGAATCCAATTTCTTCAGTAGCAGCAGCAATTTAACAATATGGTGACTGGGAGAATATAATGACAATATAAAGCCTCCTAGAGTATTTTTGAGAAAGAATCATGAAAGGACTTTGCTGACTCATTTAATTTTTAAGAGTATCATCTAGAACTTTTAGCTTATTTTTATGAATACATTGAAAACAATGCATGCAGTCTCTAAAGTGCTTTAGAATCCTCTAACCTAAAGACGTAAATGAATTATTACTAAGGAATTGTACTTGTTCAATAAAATAATCTTGCCTTAGATATCTGGTTATCTTCAAACTTGTTTTGTGGTTTTTTTTTATGTTACACATACAGTTATTTGAAATATTTTTCAATTAAATGCAAGCAGCTACTTCATGGCCTGATCTTTACCATCTTTATCTATCTTCATCTCTCTTTATCTGTGTTTTTCTCAACAGATGAATTTTTAGAATTCTCAGCTGGATGATGAATCAATGTTTGGAAGGTTCTTAGAATACCTTTTTTAAGCACAGTAAGTACCATAAGAAGTTATATGTGATGATGGGTCCCTGGCTGTTCATTAGAGCACTTTGAAGGCATGGAAAGTTGGTGTTTGAGAACTTGATTTCAAGTGTAGTTTACTAATTACACCTTATGAAAAAAACCCAAACCATGAGGCACTGGATAGGCAGGATTTGTCCTCTTTTTTATAACACAGGGATTAAGGAAAACCATATGATGAGGTATTGACTGGAATGAATTAATGCACAATCTGTCTCCTTATGCAGCCTTCAAAGACTGGGAAAAAAGCATCTCTAAGTGTCCATGAACCAAAATGAGAGAGGAGGATACTGTGGGGTCACTGACTACACTCACACAGAAGAAGGCTAGGGACGAGTGGGCTGGTCTCCAGCTACACAATTCCCTGATCAATTCCTAATGTGTACATGGCAAGACGTAGACAGTTGCTAAGTCATAGAGACTGTCTGTCACTGCATAATAATTTTTTTTTGTGCCTTCTGTGCAGGATCTCCCACCACAACTCTTTCCTTTGCATGGAGTGTAGGAGTATTGTCCTAAACTTCTGATCAAAAAAAGAGATGTGGATTATTCCTACTCTTGCAAGAAGAACCAAAGCTTGTCACTGAGGATTTATCTGAAATCCAATTCACCCAACTGATATGCAGCAGCATAAATTGTTTAAATTGGTTTCCACAGAGCCCACTGTATCCTGCTACAGTGTACTTACTGACAGCAGGTTTAATTTGCTTCAAAATTGAAAGTACAATCCACATCCTTCATGCAATGCAAAACATTGTGCATATTTAATGAGCTAACTTTTTATACCCTTACTGTGTAAACTGAACCTTTAAGGTTGATTGAAGTATGATTTAAATGTAAATCTATCTGCCTACATTTTTATCTTTTAAAATAGCATTAAATACTCTTTACAGCTATTCAGCCTAGTACATTCCCTTGTAGAGGGGAGATAATTATATATAATTTTTGTGTGTGAAATTTCACATGAACTACCTCATTTTCTGAGCTGGTACAGCAGCATATATTAAAGCACATCAGAAATTATTCCTTTTGTTTCAACATAAGATAAAACTCTGATGTGAAATTTGATACAAAGACTTGGTTGGGGGTGGTTTTCAGGTATCCCGATGTAATTTTGGAGTGCAAAACAACTGAAAAAGAAACAAACAAAATCCAAACAAACAATTCCAAATATAATTCTGAGTGTAGAAAGTGAAGCTTTGAAATGTGTTGCTCATCAGTGGGTGCAGTTCAGCACAGTTGTTATTCTGCAAGAGGTCTTCAGGGAGGTGGGGTACAAGGCTCATTTTCATCCTCTGAGGGTTGTGTCTGATTTTTTCCTTTCCAGAAGTCTTCCTTGGAGAATTGTGGAGACAACTATTTCAATGTAAATGAAACAAAAATTCTCCCTCCCTCTGTGTTACTTAGAATATCAGTAGCAATCTATACTTAGGAGTTTAAGGTAGATTGGAACAGATTTGAGAGTGACTTTTGTACACAGGGTGCCTGAAGGAGTGAATTACATCCATTCTAAAAACAATAAATCATCTCTGTCATGATTGAACCCCTGGAATCCAGCATCTGGAATTCAGAATCCTCTTTTTCTCCTGCTATGGCTCTACAGATTGCTCTTACTGGAGAAGACACACCATTTCTTCAGAAGAAGTGAACAATCTCCTCAGTGGGAAATAAAACAGATGTCTTATAGGTAGTATTGAAAATTTGGTACTTCAGGCATGGGTGTTTGTTGTTCCAGCTTCTATCTTCTGTTTAGATTCTTCATATTACTTTTAAAATTCCTTAGAAATATATGACCATTGAAAAATAATCCTAAGGGGAAAGATATAAATCTTAACAGTAGTTTCAGTACTTCTTCTGATTTTGTCAGCCTCTTAAAAATGCTTCTTTTTATAAAGTAAGCAGTCAGAAGATATGTCTGGCTATATAATAGTCTCTCGTTACTTTTAGATGTGGAGAAAGTGTAAAATATCAGCCACAGACTTCACTAATGATTGCACACTGTGTGTAAGCCTGAGGAATAAAAAAATGGATGCATTGATTACTTTGGAACAGGTTGAACTATTTAAGAGAAGGAACATATATCAAAACACACCACAATGGACTTGCAATAGAATAATCAGAACTAGACAGCCCTCTTCAAAGACTACATCTCAAAGATCTTTCCTGTCAGTTGTAAGAGACAATAAAAGTATAATCTTTTTTCCCATTCTGCTTGTTCTTTTTCAGCTTAATAAGTCTTCCTAGAAGATTCTCAGTGTGCCTATAAGCCTTTCCAGAATACTTTGTCCTAAATACTGTACCTATAGGACTCTTTTTCCTTCCTCTAACAGCAGACAGCCAGAGTTTCTGGTCCTTAGCATGTTTCCACTCCCTCATAGTTGGATTACTATCTCCAAGTTAACATGCAATAGTGGGCAACAAAATTGTTCTGGTCACACTGAAAATAATAAATAATATTTGAACACATAACACAAGATATTAAATTAACAAATGTAGCAGATTCAAATGTCCCTTGAAGCAATGCTGCAAATCTCTGGATAAATAGGTGTAAGAGGATTGAAGAGACCTTATCTGGGTGATTGGAAGTTAAAAGGCAAAAACCGCTACGCAGCAACACAGGTGTAAATACCCACCCAAGCAGGTACACACAGACAGCGAGGAGCTCTGTGGCCCATTGCATTACTTGGAACACTGGCCTCTACCTCACACTGAGAGCCTGAGCCAGTGCTTGGCTCCTCAGTGGATGGACTCGCTGCCCCTGCCTCCTGCTCTGCCGCCCAGCATAGACCCACCCTCCACTGAGAAACATACCATGCTGAGGAGGGCATCTCTAGACCTCCTGACAGGAACTGACCACCAAATATAACTATTTTACTGTTACAGTGCAAAAGGCAAAATGCAAACTGTACAGGACACACAGCATGGGACACCGAGAGAAAAGCAGGCTGGGTGGGCATGAGTATGTCTGCAAGGACATCACCGTGGGATTTTCCATGGGATGTAGTGCTATTGGATGGACTCCTAGGCTCCATCAGAGAGACAACTGCAATGCCTCAGCTAGCTCAGGTCTCAGCTAGCTTGGTTAACTCCTGAGCTGCAGCATCACAGTACTCAGAGGGGTCATTTAGCCAAACAAGGCTGTGGGGGACGCATACACCCTTCCCAGTGCAGCTATGCTGCTATGGACACATTCATCCCCTTTTTCTGGAAGTAAAAACATTGTTTAAATTATGAGAGTCAAGATTAAGGTTTGTGAAGACTCACACACTCCTTCTAATTATGAGTTCAGATCCACAGCATGCAAATGGCAAACTTTTTTGGTAGGATATTTGGAAGAAATAATGAATGTTCCTCCCCTACGCCCTTTCCCCCACCCTACAAATTTTCTGAAAACATGTTCTTTATCTAGGTTTAACTGGGTAGGATTCTGACCTAATCTAAAGGCAAACTTCTAGAGGAACTTAATCAAATATTAGCATTTGATCCTATTCTCTACTGACTATTTGGCCAGAGCTCTAGTACACTCATCAGGAATTATCAAAACCCACACAGTTATTTCAGTTGTTGGGTGCTTTAAGAAATGTATCAGGGAATTTTTTAATACCTCTTCAACACAAACTTGTTCCTGTTTGATAAAAATAAATGAACTTATCTCAAAAAGATTTTTAAATTTCCAAGTGTTACAGATGATTTGAACAGAAATGACACCTCATAGACCATATTTGCTCTGTCTTTCTGAAAGATAATAAAATATTTTATTTTTCACTCTATTAAAAAAATCCCTTGAAAATATCTTGTAGCATTATTCTTAATATATATGATAATTACATACAATAATTACATACAGAACATCATCCTCATCTTCCTAACTGAGAGCAAGGATTACAGTGCTACATTATTTGATGTCCAGATGTATTTTGAATGTAAAAACATATTTTCCTGTTTGAAAGGCTGGGATTTAAGCAGATAGCTATCAATAACATTAATAGAATTACCTGCATAAATCCTTTTATTTAAACAGGACTCCACAATTTATGAAGATTTAATGTAATTTTTGGCACCGTATATTATTTGTCATATAGAGAACTTTATACAAAAAGTCTTTACTCAGCTAAGAGAATTTAGTACATCTTGTTTGCTACATAAATCTGATATATCTATTTAAATAACTTTTGTAGTCTCCTCTCCCTTCAATGCTATACCACAGCATGTTCGAAAACCATGTTTGAGAAAAAGTGGTATTTAAAGAGCTTATTGTTGAGTGACTGGTAACACAGTAAATCCCACCCAAGAGACAAAGCTTGTGTTTCATCTTGGGTGCAGCTCCACTCCCCACTGCAGGGCCAGAGTTCCTGGAGGTCTGATTTTTTATTATATTTGGAAACAATAAATAGGATTTTAGCATAGCAATTTAAAAAGGTGCTCTATAGGTCAGGTCTTTTAGGTGTCATAGTGAGAAAGATGCATTGCTGTCTTTTGCCATTGATTGATGTCCTGGAGAACATTGATGTCCTGGGAAAGTTCCACAGGTATGGTGCAGGCAGAGAGGAAGAGGGCATCCTGTGTCCTGGGAACTCTTTCATTTTTACATCTGCTCCAGTTCCTTCTTTTAATCCAAGCAACAAAGACAAAATTTAAGGCTGCCATCAATGCAACAGTAAGACACTAGGGATCCAGAATCAATACACTTGGCAAAAGTCCCAGAATCATCCAGGTCGGAAGGGGATTTTAAGGATCATCTGGTCCAACTTTTCTTGGCAAAAGCACAGTCTAGACAAGATGACTCAGCACCCTAGACAGCTGAATTTCAAAAGTGTCTAACGCTGGGGAATCCACCACTTCCCTGGGGTGATTATTTCAATTCCTTCAGTTCCCTTTCCACAGCGGTACTCTCCTGCTGGGTAGATCCCAGCCTGTGCTACACTCCTGGACTGTATTTTCCCAAGTGCAAGATCTTGTTTGGCTTGATAAGATCTTATTTTCTTACCACTCTTTCAGCCTGCCCAGGTTTTCCTACAGGGTGGCCTCCCTTCCCCAGTCTTCAGTTTGGTCTCATTGGTAAATGTCATCAGAGTACACTTGATCCTAACTTCCATGTCATTGAAGAATGCAACAAGAAGTGCTGAGCACAGTATCCCTCCCTGGGGATCCACACTTGTGACATGTTGCCAGTTTGGAACAGACCAGCATGTCTGGTGTTCTTGGTGAGCTGGTCAGCCTCTTCCCCACCCACTCCACAGACTCCTTGCCTACACCATAAAACATCAGTTCTCCAGGAAGAAGCTGTGGTAAACCCTATTGAAGGCTTTGAAGAAATCCAGGTAGACCACGACCACCACTCGCCCTACATAAGTTGAGAATATTACTTTGCCATAGAGGGTAATTGGGTTTGTCAGGCCTGATTTGCCCTTGGTGAATCATACTCATACTTAAATGACAGCTATTTCAAATTGCTGATGGTATCACTGTGCTTTTTCCTGTAGATAGACAAATACAGGTGACAGGAGGATTGATTAAATTACCTGTCTTATGTGCAGTAAGTGCCAAAAACCATATCTCCTTTTTTATTTTTTTTCCCCTGGGAAATCTATGAATCTAGAAAATACCACACAGTTTTTAATTAATTCAAAAAATTAAACCACAAAAAATCTGAAAAGTGCCACAAATGAAACATTTTTTCTTTTTTATATTAAATGCTTACTTGGTCTGAAAGCAGTGAGTAAATCCCTTTTCTTAATTTTTAATTTTATCTGCACCTCCTGTTTTGTTCCTCCTATTCTCTTCACACAAGGCCTAAATTACATAACAAGTTTTAAATGGATCTCCAGTCCAGCCCAAAGACACGCATCTGGGAATTTTCATGTGGGCAGCCTGCAAATGGTGTTTTACCTTTACTGTTTCCCCAAAGAAATAATTTTATGATAGTACCTAAAGCCTAGGCTTTGAAGTATATCATGCAATGTCATGTTCATTCCACAGGCATTTAATAGCTGGACAGTACATGACTGAATAAAAATCCAGGAAAATCTACTGGGTTTCCAGAGGGTTCTAATGTAATTGTGCTTCTTGCTTTAGAAGATTTGGGGAAATACAATTTAGTGAGGTCATCTCTTTCTCTGCATTATTACCAAAATGCAGCTGTTCTCGTATCTCATGTCCCAAACATATTTGATCTTTTTTTTTTTGACACCCCCCCCAAAAATATAAAATTAATGCAAGATACTTCTTCCACCACTCAATATTCAGCCTTAAAGAAACTGGCTTCTTAGCCTTAGTGAATAAAACGTATTCCTGATGTGCTCAAATCCTGTCACTGGCATAGATACTCACAAAGGAAGCAGAGCATCTGCTCCCAGTCTGTGGCACAACACTCAACCCCATAAAGAGCTGCAAAATGCAGGGCAGAAATCAAGTAACACGTAACTAATTAACATATCTTCTATGACTTTGACTGTATCTGGCACAAAAATGACATGTTTTTTATTTGGTTTTAGTACTATGGTTTGTTTTCATTTTGTAATTTCTTTTGCCATAGCTCTGCTGGTTTTAAACTGCACACACCTGCAGAAAGCTAAGAAAAATATATTCCTATACCATCTAATCCAGTTCAGAATCTGGTCCTACTAGAAAGGCAAAAAATTGCTTGCTCATTACTGCTAGCCTTCTACTTTTCCCCAGAGAGCAGGGAAACCTCCCCACATAGCTGCTATTTTGCATTTATCTATATACTGTGAACGGAAGGGGCATGGAGAGGCTAGAATGAGAAAGACTTATTTATGCTTGCTCTTTGTCATGTTTCTTTGCACCATACTGTTCTGCAGGAGCAGTCATGCTGCTTTGAGGAGGGCCAAAACTCAGCTCTTTTTTTCTCAGAGTCTGTGGCAATACAGGAAGAGTATCCAGACTGGCAGGGCAAGACTACAGCCTGCAGTAGGTCACTCTGCAGGGCTTCCAGGGCAAAGACAAGAGAAAGGAAGATGGATGAAGGACCCAGACGTCAGCAGAGGACTGGTCCAGGACTTGCCCTGATCAGTGGAGAAGAGAGGGAGCTTTGTCCATCAGGACTTCAGGACTGGCACCAACAACCCCAACCCAGTGCGATTTTGAGCAACTACAACATGAAGCCAACACAGGTGTTACTGACAGTGCACAAGGAAACTGTGGAGGAGAGGCAGAAATTTGAAACAAGACTGCCCTGTCCCAGCTCAGAAGATTTGCTGTAGCCACACAAGTTGGGTGTTATGTCAGGCACGTGAGTGATGCGAACACATCGCCTCCAGGCTGCTCAACCAGGAGTTCAGCAACACTCTGCTGTCCATCAGAAGGGCCAGGACAGCCAGCCCAGAATTCTGCTAGACTTTGAAAGAGATGGAAAGGGAACATTTTCCTTCATTTGCCTAAGGACAAAATAAAATAGTTGCAGAATGACAATACCTAATTAACTACATATAAAACTTGAGTATAGTATTCTGCATATCATAGTAAATCTTTATCTGTCCTTCTATCATGCAATGTAAAATATGTATTACACAGTTGCATAAAAAGGTACTAGAAACTGTACAGAAAAGAAAGTATTTGTCTCAACAATTTTAAAAGGAAGGAAGTGCAATTAAATAAAAGCATTGTGTCTCCCTTTTTAAACCTTTTTTTTACTGAATGAGTGCAATGTAAAAGCCCTGATACAAAATTTACGTCCAAGTTTTTGTTTTTTTTTTAGATTCAGCTGTTAAAACTTTTAGGATCATTAAAAAGCCAAAACATGTACTTCTGTAACTATTCACATATAACTTTTCATCCAGTTGGAAATTCACATTCTTAAGTCACAGACACTTGCACACAGTCATGCATATAAACAGATACAAATTTTTTAACTGTTTGAATTTTGCTATGTTTATTTCTACCACATATACTGTGATGGATTTATTTCTAGTCCACCCATTTTAAGTTTTCTACACTTTTGAATTATTTCTGAAAAATAATGTGTCTGAGTCATTCTGGAGAGGAAAAAAAAAGAGCAAATAGCATAGAAGTGGCACTGTACTACTCTGTGAGTCAGACAGAGGTATTAGACTGGCATTTGCTTGCTGCTCCTCCCTCACCCTAAGGAGGTCCAGCAGTGGGAGCCAAACAGATGGCGCAATGCTGTTCATTAGCGAGACTCCCACAGCCACATTTAGCAGTCAGAGAAGGTCAGGAGGGGTGTGTGGCACCCCCAAGAGTGCAGTGAGAGGCATTTTAGCACAACTTGTCTCAGATACACTGCTCTGAGCTGGGCTCGGAGTAAGGACGTATCCAATGTCCGCAAACTGGAGTGGCACAGAGAAAATAATGTTTTCCTGACATTTCTCAAAGGTCATATGGTGCTTTTTTTGGCTGAAAACATTTAAAAAGAGAGTAATGATCAGAAAGAGAAAAGTGGCTGGGAGAAGCTCAGCTGCTGCTTTGCACAGTTTGTTCTCTCCCTCACAGGAAAGTGCTGTATTGACTGTCTATCAGGATACTTTGTAAACACAAGTAGGACTGATCTGTCTGTTTGTTCTAATCACAGTAAAATACAGATAACATAATAAATGACATGGCTCGTAGTGCTTGTTTATAGACTGAGTTCTGCTATAAATAAAAATTGCAGAACTGTAGTCCATGTGTTCAATTGGCAAGATCTGTATTTTGAAGAAATTTAAATAAACTTTTACAGGATTCTCAAGGCAGCCATCTCAACAGACAAAAGGTAACATGGCTTAACTCTTCCAGCAAGGTATTTAATTTGTAAAACTAGCTTAATACAATACACTTTTGGATATGTCTTTATTTAGTGCTTTGTACAACATCGGACATGCTGTTCACTCTTGGCATAGAGACTCTCACTGTTGATGGCCTCTGTAATACTCAGTCATAGGAAAGAGTATTTCACATTGGTTTAAATTTTCTTAAGAGTACATTTGCCTTTACTGGAGTACAAGGAGGAAAGAAGAACTAAGCAAGAAAACATGGTATTACCTGGATTTTGGTACATGGTAAACTGGAGCACTCGCAGCAAGATCCAGAAGATCTGTGCAGATTACCAAGATTTGGAAAAAGTATATTATATTTGGGAGAAAAAACTCAAACCTGTTCTCTTGCTTGCACTTCCTGAATAGGAGATAGTACTACTTTCATATTTCACAGTAACACAGGAAAGATAAAGGTTTTTTTTAAGGATGCTCTGCTCCAGAGAGAAGGCTGAAGGTAGATAGCAGGAATCACTTCCTGATCTGTCCTCCTTCAGGGAGTAGTGGGAAATGTAGGAATAAGCACAGGAACAGAGGACAAATTAATTTTGTGCTGATGTAGAGTACCTGCAAATCTTATTTCCAAGAGAAGCAAAATTTTCTAGAAAGCAGACGCTGTCTTCTGGAAGGTCTGGTTGATGGGATTTTGTTTTTGTTGTTTCTTTCTAAGACAAGACTATTAGCCAGGGTGAGATGGGAAGGTGGTAATTTGAGACATCTTGTCATTAGCATGTGCCATTTATATAGCTACACCCCAAAATTCGGATTTCCATGAACACACATTTGCTTGTTTCTCACTTCTTGATCTGTGCACAATGTTTAGACACAAAAGCTGAACATCTCAAAGTACTATTTAAGTACAGGACATCACATGCATTTCTGCAGTAGAGAACAGCAGAGTCTCTCAAAGTATCCTTATGTTTTCCTATTATGGTGTTTCATTCTTCACTTACATTTGCTACAGAAAGGAGGATGATTTCTTTCTTTAGTCCCTCATGAATGTTTTTTTTTACCACAACACACAGACTTGTTTTATGGAATCTATCAGAGATAAGAGAAAGGAAGAAATATTTTGTTGCTTTAAACCTCTGATGCAAGGTCAGAGACTGGATCAGTATAGGGAATGAATTACTTCCCTGGTCGCCAGAATCTGTACCTTCATAAAACCCAGAGGAGGAAATGTGTAGACTGGAGAAGAGATGCTACCTGCATTATGCTGGAGAGTAGATACTACCTGCATTATTCTGTAGATTAGAAACATGGAATGTTTTCTGAGTGCTACACTCACTTTAATTCAAAAAGAATGATGCAGTAAGAAAACCTAAAAGAAAATGACAATGTGGCATTGATTCCAACTTCAAGAGCCAAACATTCAATTATTTTCAAGCAAAATATTGTGCAACAAGGTCTTATCTTTTAAATGCAAAAACGAGAACTAATGTAGCAATAAATTTCTGGAGGATTCAAAAATCATCAATCAATCGCTAATGTGATTATTATATCAGCCATAGTGCATATTTTGCAACATACGTTAGTGCTGCAAACTAATACATTAGGAAATAAGGTAATAATGAGAGAAAAATAGAAAATCCTGCATTTATGCACTGAAAACCACAAAAAAAAAAAAAGAGAAAAGCTTTTGTGATATATATATATATATACTGTGGGAGTTTTTGAACATGGCATCATGAGCACACCGCTGTCAATCACTGCAGCAGGCTGGCTGTTGTGAATACTCGTTTGTGTGAATGCTGTCCTCAGGTCCCCTGACAACACAGCTCCCCTGGCTCACCCTAGGATAATCACTGGGACTGTGCAATGGTGTGGTTTTCTCAGTGCCTCAAAGTTATCCCTGGTACCTCAAAGGGTATCTGCAAATGTCTTTTGAATGCAATACTGAACCTGATGCTTCATAAATCTTCTCCAGGCACTGGTATGAGACAATTCTCTAATTAGAGGAAAAACTAAAGACAGTGTGTAAGGTAACTGAACCTGACTATCAGGGCACTGGGTTCTCAGAGAAAAAGAAGGCATACTTAAAAAGTAGGAAGAAATTTCTCCCATGCCACTAAAAGATAATTAATGCAACAGGAGCAAGAACCCATACAATTTGAGAGCAAATATTAAAGATGTAATGAAAATAATTTGTTGCTGCAGGAAGAATAATTCTTTCTTTTTCCACAGTTTTTCTATCAGAGGTGCAGAAACTGGTGGTATGCACAAATTGGCTAGACATAAGCAAGCTGAAAAGGGGAACTAAAAGCCTTTGTGTGCCTTTGAAGCGAAAAAGGTTGGTCTTATCCACTTGAGAAGACCAAGACCATCCTGGCTCTCATAAAGCTCTTCTCCCAGATGTAGAAGGGGTTGGAGAAGAGGAGGAAGGCAATGTATACAAATCAGCTTTTGAGACATCACACTTTTTAATTGGTGGGGCTTGTAATATCAGGGGTCAGCTGCACCCACTGTGAGGGAAAGGAAATAAAAGGGTCTCCTGTCAGCACATTGCAGCACTTGTGCTCCATCTGTCCCCATAGAGGAGGGACTGGTCAATGCTGTACATGCTGCCAGCACTGGACTCCTGTGCTTAACACAGGATGAAGGGCTTGAGCCATGCAGGCTGACAACAGTACAGGCCCTGTGCTTCTTCATACCCTTGTTTAGTCTTCAAATCCCTTCTGTACCACCCATGTACCATTTGACTTGTAGGGCTGTATTATCATAAGTTTTGGAATTGATTAGCCTAATATTTTTGACCCTTTTTCTCTTAAGCTTTGTGGTCATTTATTGATTCGTTCTCTGCCCTGGCATTTCCCTGTAAATATGTTTAGGCAGCTGATACATTTCAACTCATCATACAGTGAGAATGTGAGACAGACCTGAGCAGCAATGATTTGTATTGATTTGGCTTCCAAAATTTACCTTATAGAAATTTAATTTCTAGACAGATTTGCATTTAAAAAGGCCTCATGAAAATGTTAGCATAAGGATTATTTTATTCTTGAAGTCACTCTCCTAACATCTCTTTCCTTTGTACCACGGTGGCACCTCTGTTCTTTCACCACTTTCCGCAAACTCATCCTCATTTCTCTGCCTCTATCCACTTTCTTTCAATTCTCCCAGATGTTTTCATGTGATTTTCTGTGAGCTGGCATTTACCAAGGAAGGCAAAGAAAGGCACATACACAGGCATCCAGATGCTTTTGATTATTGTTATTTACAAAAGAGACCAGAGCTGTGCATATCACGGTTTGGAAACCTTGTTCTGTATACTGAATTCTGTGTATTTCTCCACCACAATCCCTTTTTATTTTGCTTAAGGACGAGCAGTTGTATTTTCAGACCTTGTCATTCTTCGGTCAACAAAAAATGTGTGAGTTGACTTGGGAGAGGCAAATTCCCATACAGGGAATTTCTTGCCTCCTTGGTGCATTTTTATTGTTGAGGACACAAAGGCTTGAATTTCCGTGGACTGGTGCTTTGTGACAATTTTGCTCTGCACCAACCTCTGTGAGATTTGTACTTTTTTTTTCCTTTTTAACATACAACCTCTTCATGGCATATGGTGAGATCTTCCAGAGGAAACAAAGCAAAGCAAAACAAAGCAAACCAACAAACTGTGAAACAATAGCAGCACAGTGCTTTCCACATGCAGCTCAGGTGTCCTTTCTTTATTTCAAAATGCACGTGATGTACAAATGCAAAAGTCGTATTCGCCTGTAGCATAACCCACAACAGGAAGCAGCATGTGTGCTACACCTGAACAAAACAATCAGCTGGAGAAAGATGAAAACTGTTTTTTTTATTTTTTTCTTAATAAGGAAACTAACAGTTATGTTGAGAGAAAGAAGCTACTTTTTTATAAACACATGGGCACATATCTTTTATGTTGGGTTGTGGTAATGTAAAATAGATTCTTAATTTAAAAGAGAGGGCTTAGACAAAGAGCACTCCGAAAGAAACCACTTTATCATGATCTCTGATCAATAAATGAAATTTATAAGATTAGAAAAGGTCTCTCTGTGTTTGCAAATTAACAATATGCCATGACATGTATACAATTTTTTCTACCTATCATGTGAAAAAATGGTTGTTTGCAAGCAGGATAGTTCCTAATTTATTTTTCTAATGATCTAGTCACTGAGTAGCTATAATACTTATTGATTGTGATTCTTCCAGTTCAATAACATATTGTCAAAACAATCCTTCAGTTGTTCCGTAAAACAAAAGAAAAAAATGATAAAGCAGTATTTGCTGTACAGAAATAGCACCAAGTTCTTAATTATGCAATCATTGTGTAATGTTACCAAAAAGGACCGGAGTGTAGTCCACCTAATTTTAGTCATTCAAAGGACAGATTTCAGTCTATCATCTAAACTCCCTTGTTATCCAGAGGGTAAGATGAAATGAACAACTTCCTGAAGACCACAAAATCACAGCATCGTTGAGGTCGGAAGAGACCTTCAAGGCCACCTCGTCTAACCGTCAACCCAGCACCAGTGTAATCACCCCAAACCACATTCCCAAGTGCCACATCCAGATGCCTCTTGGGCATTTTCAGACAGTGACTCCATCACCTCTCTGGGCAACTTATTCCAATGCCTTACCAGTCTTTCAGTGAAAATTAACCAGACCAGGCCCACCTCACTACAACCTTCTTTCAGGCTGGTGATAGATGCCAATATCTCTTCCTATAACTATAGAAGTCAGTGTTTTGGTGATTGCTACCAGCTCATAGTACCCCAGATAGCCCAAAATTATCCTTACAGAGTTAATAACCAGTGTATGACTAGATTTTTTGTGGAGAGGGATGGAAAGACTTGCTAGGCAGCCCTTTCACAGATGCACTCTAATATAGAATATTTATGAGAAAAGGAGTCCAATCCAAATTTCTCTCCATATATTTGGGTTAGTTTATAACCTCAAACATATAAAAATATTGAACCTGTCTCAGAATCCTGACATTAAGTTTAGAAACATGAACATTGGAAAAAGTATTGTATCCCTTTGTTGGTTTCTGAACATTTTTGGGTACTGTGCTAAGACTTCAAATGTTTCTTAATAAATGTGAGGGCTGTAATTAAAGTACTTTTACTTAATATTTTTTAGATCCTTCATTAGGATATTCCTCTGATAGAAGGGGATTTGCATGGTGAATCTTATCTACAGGAACAGGAATTCAAATGAAACACGAAATATTACAGAGATAACTGCTAAAACTAAAAACTTCTTGCACTTTTTATGAATTTGAGCAACTGTACACTGATACTTGAAAGAGGCTGAAGCTATTGTTATGAAGCAACATGGTTTGATGATTACGAACCCATCATTCCATGGATTCTGTGTGCTGAACTCCCTTACAGTGTCTCATTCAATCTTTCCAGTCACTACCCTGTATTTTGGCCAGGACCATGACAAAAAACCCCAGTGCACCCGAATAATGCCTTAAACTTCTCTCACCTTCTTATGCACACTACATAGACAACAAAAGAAATGCATCTTCCTCAACAAGGAATTAACAACAGAAATATATTTTGACCAAAATCAATTTACATTTAATTCTGAGACAGAACTAAATATAATTGAAAAATATTTCAGGTAAGCAGATTAGCAATGGGGTGTCTTGCAATATCTAAAATTTTCGTTTTCTTGAAATGTAGGATAATTACACACTTCTGTTCTCTGAGGCTTTATAAAAAATAGCAAATAAAGCAAACTCAAATGTTTCCTGTCACCTAGACAGGTGTTACTGTAAGCTAACAAAAGAAATACTAAAAAAACCCATCTAGAGAATAAACACAAGCTTTGCTCACTAAACAGTCATTTGACATCCCTTTTCACTGAGTTTTCCCTGTGAGCAAAGATCTCTGTGATAAGGATAAGCTTACATTGTAAATGCTACTTTATAGCCATCTATATTGAACTGTGCTAATGGCAATATTTGTAGTTAACATTACTTTGCAAATTTCTTGCTGGTTTTGAGCTAGCTAGAAAGACAATGCTGCTGATGTTTCTATCAGAGTAAGATTTCTCTCCAGACTTCTGTCCATATTTTTCAAAGCTACTAGATTTGGAAATTTTAAATTATTTTAATTTTTTTTTTGCTGATTTTTCTTTGCTTGAGGAAAAAGCTTTTGCCTTACATATTAAATTGTCTTTATCCAGGAATTTTCTCACTTTTAGTCTTAATCTTCTTCTCCATGCCCCTAGGAAGAGGAGGTGGGCAAGTGTCCGTGTGGACCTGAGCTGTTCTCTAGGATTAATCCACAACGTAATTGTTTTATGTTCAGCCAAAATGAAGTATAATGCCTTAAATTCATTCCAGTTTTGGCTATTATTTAAAATATAAAGTTCTTATGGTAAAGCTCAACACCAGATCCAGCCTGTTCTCTACTTTCTGGTTATAGAAATAAGAATGTGCGTAAATATAGAATGACATTGATTTCCATTGTGATTTAAACAAACCAAGGGTATTCTTATAACTGGTCTCACTGAAACTGCCCAATCAAAAAAGTCATAGGCATATTCAATATTCATGATAACTGCAGATAGGCAAAAATAAAGTAACCCTCATGTTGCAGTCTTTGAGCCTTTAGCAAGGCCTCCGTGGAGAGAAAATGCATAGTCATGTACTAAGCTCTACTTCCTAAGACCCTCTTATCTCCCTGTAACACTATTGGCTACATTCCAGAANGTCTGCTGGGGATCTCCAGGACAAGAGCCGCTCCCGGGACCGGGACCAGGACCTCGCTGTCCGGGCTATCTAAAGTGGTACCGGGGGTCTGACTGCCTCCCAGGCAGGCCACCTGGGCAAGGCAGGCAACCCCCAGAAACCGCTTTACTCTCACTTTTGTGTTTGGGATAGTCCAGTATGGAACGACATATATTTTCTTTTTGCAGAGTAGCGATGACTATTCTGTTACAATGTTACTATTGTGTTACAGTAACTGACATGAGTAGAGGATCTTGTTTAAATGATTGTACGTCAAGATTCGATTAAATACTTAATCACTACTTTCCTTTTGCATTTTAAGATTTCAACATTTCTGTGTTCCTGTTCTTGACACATTTTTTTTCTGGAAATGCTATGGCCAAAATTTCAAAGGGGAAATCTAAAGCCTACTACCAAATCTGTGCAGTCCACATTTTCAGAGATGATCACATATTTTTACTCACTTGTGGGTACAAACAGTTTAGGCATCTCATAATCCAATTTTGACTTATGAGCACACAGCATGCTTTCAGAAATGTGCTTGCATGTGTAATTAATAGATATGGGGTTATGTTTACAGCTCCTGCCAAAGCATTCACCAGAGAGCACCCTGGAGAAGGAGATGAAAGCAACCAGAGCAGGAGCCAGACAAATTGGAATGTGGGGCAGCAATAGCAGGAGCCCAGAGCAAATGAAAAGTTAATGCAACAATCCTGGGAACAAGATGGGGACTGCATCCCTGGCAAGGCTTAGAACAGGTCCTGAGATTGGCATGAAACAAACTGGTAATTGTGAATTACCAAGATACTGTTCTATATTGGGATTTGTGGCAACTCTGTAAATCATGTTTGCTTTTCTGTCATGGTTTATGATGTTATTGAAAACCCTTGATGGGAATACAACCTCATAAGCAAGATTTCCTCTGTTTAATCTCTGTCTTCTGTATATTTGTTTGTATATTTTTTTGCATATTTGTTTCTATATATGTTGTGTATTTTGTAAACAAATATTTGTTTACAGCCAGTCTGACTTCTAATACATTTGAACTCAAGGACCTCCAGAGATGAACAACAAAGCAATAGTCTACAGCTTTCCAAGCCCACTAGAATACCTTGTCACACTGATGGAGGATGGGAGGGAGTGCATTTCTGCTTGTGTGTCAGTGAAAGAAAAGGAAGCTAGACAAGTGCAGGGCTGTTAAGCATATGGGAAGCAAGGAAAATACATTTTGAAAGACTTGCAGTCACACAACTCCTTCAAGTCTGTGCGAGATATTTGACTAAATTCCATGCAACACTGAAATTTGAGGGGAAAGTCTTTAGCCATTAGCAGTGATATAATTTAGCTTGAAAACTTAATGAGAGAGGGAAAATAGCATTTGGGGGGCAAGGCATTTGCATAGCCCACTTCTTCTGCAGGTGTCTAATTGGTAGTGATACCGGTTTCATTAGAATACGCAGCAGGTTGTGGAGCTATCTAAAATGCCACTGAAGATAAATGCTTTTGGTTATCAGCAAATGTAACTGCTTGCACTGGGAACTAAATGCAGAATATAGTGTATGACAATTAAGCTGCATCCACCCTTTCATCCAGCTCTGTAGAAAAACTGGAACATACAAAGAGTTATTAACACCTTGTACATTGCAGGGAAACTAGCTTAAAAGATACAAGTACAGAAATATAAAGCTGGAGTGAGTAAAACCAATCTACAAGCTTTAGCAGCACTGTGTTTGCTGCAGTCCTTGCTCGAGCAAAAAAGGCAACAGAATCACAGTTTGAAGTTAGTGGACTTCTGTACTTTCAAGACAGTGTAAGAAGGTAAAGGGGGTTTATACTAAATCCTGTGTACAGGAAATTAATTCTTAGCTACGCCGTACTCTAGCAGGTGTGCAGCATTTTTGCGTGGAAGATACTGAGGATTGTTGCCTGAGGAGAAAATGGTCTTGGGCTGGAAGCAGGTAAGAAAAACAAGTCCCAAAACCAGAAGGAAATACTACTTTTGAACCACTTCTGTCCCTCTACTCCTTGTTAAAATTGAGTGTGATAGCAAATACATATGTATAAAGCAAGTGTAATCAAATACAGTACTAGCCTTAAACCCACAAACATTAGCAAAAGTAGACAAAGGCAACTAGCCAAAGTGGAATAGGAACAAACAGGTAGCACAGAGTTGCAGAGTTAAAGTATCCTAAATAAAGTCAATGCTACACACCTCTAACATTATTGTTAACCTATATTCTGTGTAACCCCTTTTGGGTTTGATTATTTTTTTTTTTGTCTTATACTTGAAACTGTGACTCAGTTTGCATGGCACTGTCTTTCAGCCATATTTTTGTAGAGCCTGGCAGAGAAAGACTTGGCCAGTGGCTGATAGTCCTAGGCAATCTGCTTACACATAGGAGAGGTGTCGTCAATAAGAAAGCATCTGGCTATCTTATTGTTCATAAGAGGTGGAGTTCTTGGGTATTTTTGAGAAAAGTGAAGAAGAACTTGTTTTGTATTTTTGTTCTTCTAACAGTAAGAAACTTGAAAAGTGTTATCACAGGTGGAAAAAAAATCTCTGAGTTCTCAGCATGCTAGGATGCTAGGTGTGAACACTGGGAGGTATTTCAATCAGTCGGAAGGTGATTTCTTTAAAGAATCATAACAGTTTACTTGCACTTCCAGTAACAGAATATATTGGTGTGGAGTTAATTTTTTTTTTTTTTTTTTGTTCTTGCTCTTTTTTTT